>CAVNYN010230779.1:0-22100 GCA_963692815.1 Nyctanthes arbor-tristis
AAAAAAAAAAAAAAGAACAGCCATCAACGCCAATCACCAAAAATGAAAACGAATATACATCAGCCACGCAAATGTATCCCAAAAAAAAAATCAAACTTCACGAAAAAACAAAGATAAAAACAAAAATGAGCTGCAAAAGGGAACCTTTTAGTCAAGAACTTATAGGAGATTGAAAACCCAAAACGCAAACAAGTCTCTACAGTGATTAACCTGAAACAGTTGCCCAAGAATTTAGAAAAGCAAACCTACAGAATTCCAGTGCAGAGTTTGACGGATTAGAAAGAGACAAAGAGCAAGTGTAACCAGAAAAATATTTTTAAGCACCGAGGGCTCATTGGGGTTGGAGATACAATGTATGGGAGAAAATGAGGGCCCTACAAGGGCATACTTTTTCATTCTCACACGCCGAAAACACACGCCCCTCCTAGAATCAGTCGAAAAAGCATATGTCAAGACCAAAAATAAAAAAAGTTTGTCGAAGCCATATTAGTTGGGCTTTTTCCGTGGAGTTAAAACTGGACCCCGTATATCGAATCCAACAACTAATTTAAACAAAAAAAAAAAAAAAAAAACAAAAGTTGTGAAATCACATGTGATGTGAATATTGCTGAAAACAATTCTGTTCCTACGAAAAAATTCAAAAACCTTTTGAAAACTTTATAACACAGTATCTCACCTCATATGACCTTTATTCATAAGTATCATGAGTATTTCAAATTCATTTGACGTGCATCGATACAGGTCATGCATGCTATATGTGATGAAAGATTTTGTAACAAAACTTTTAGAAAATTTTTGAATACTGATCCTATTCCTATGAATGAAAGAAAAATGAAAAAGAAGTTTGCAACTTGCATTTATTTGTATTTGAGTTTCTTTAGCAAGTATTTTTGTCAAACTACTATCAAGTTTTGTGACGTCTTAAGAAACCTAAGTCTTCAGTTGTAAGTATCAACCTTTTTATTGAATATAAAGTTATTTGCACGCGATAGAATATGCGAAGCTTGTTTTATGGGACTCAATATTAGTATTGGGGAAAATCAAACTTTGATTGTAGTTATTCGTGACATTTTTACTTTGATAGAGGAAAATTAACATAACGAGTAATAAGTAAGTGCGTTGCATGTCTTATATAAAAAGTTAATCATATGTATATGTATTTAAAATTTAAAATAATAATGCTATTTCAAACTTTGTTGGGATACATGATAAAAATGTAAAGAAAGCTTATTCGATGTTACATTCTATTATTTCTTCTTTTCAAATTCTACCATTTTAAAAGTGACTAAACATGCAAAATGAATTTAAATCACGTAACTTCTAATTTATAATAATTATGGTAAATGATTTCTTAGTTGCATTAAATTACCCTTTTTTTTCTCATATAACACTAAATTAGCTTTTTTGATGAAATATTAACTTCATAAATATGTGAAAGTATAAAAAATAAAAAATAGAAAGGGGACGGAGGGAGTAGATAACAGAAAATTTTAAATGTTTTTTTTTCTAATGTTCACAGTGTGCATTGCAGCATATACTCACATCATGTAACAGCGAGTGTCCTACATTTTATGTTTTAAAAAATTTTAATTTATTGGACACTTGATGATACATTATTGGGAGTGGACATTTTTTTAAGGGTCACACTAGATAGGTGATTATTCTCGTATGATATAGCTTATATGTCCTAAAAATTAATTATCTCATAAAATATAAAATAAAAGCATATACAAATCACTATTTTAACAATTAGATTAATGGGAATTTAGTGAAAACTGACGTTTTCTATATGAAATTTATACAATCAAGCACAATTTTAATTTAATAGAATTAAACATAAACGATTGATCTAGTCGAAATGTGGCTGGTAAAGAAAAGAATTGTTATTTTTTTTAAGGATGAAGAATAGAATTGTTAACACTCCAAAAAATAAAAAAGGACTGAATGGCCCCAATTGATGTCTTAAAAGGAGTAATACACGGAAAAATATCGAGATCAAGTTTTTAGCTCAAAGACATTTAAGTGGACAAATGCGTGACGAAGCATAATAAATGTGTGATAACATGTAAAGTGTGGCGAAACGTCAAATTTAAATTTCAAATTTAAGTGTCGTCTAAGCAAGACTTATATGAGTTTTTTAAAACAAATGTTCTAATCACTTAAAATATACATTTGAACAAGATGAAAACTATTCAAAATAGAATAAAAAATTTCTAGTAGGCATGGATAGTGCATACTATGATACCATCTGTAAATATGACGTGCCAGCAAATATCCCATTTTCCCGTTTCGATAATACAAAGGGATTATAGGCAAAAATCCGATTTGAATTTAAAAAAGAAAAAAATGGTTAAAAATTGTTGGCACGTCTCGGGCGCACTATTTTAAAAAACGCGCCTAGAAGTGAAGCGCGGCCTTCACGCTTTACTTTTAGGTTAAGCGATGAAAAAAGCAGTCAAAGATTTTAGTTGACCGCCTAGGCGCAATTAAGCCACGCCAAGGCAGTCAACAAAAACCGTTGATCGCAATTTTTTTTTGTTTTTTAAATATTGAACCCTTAGTTACATTTGGGTCATTTCATAGTTGATGGTCTAAATAACAACATTGGGGCTTTTTTTCTTGTTTTGGGTTATTTAATAACTAAAATTCTAAAATTAAATAATGTTAGACCCATTAGACATTGTAATTAAACCTAATAACAGTAAGAATCATCTACCTTTTGTATTTTGAAAATACTAAATTATATAATATTTTTTAAAATTATAATGTAGATATAATATTTATGTTTTTAGATGTGTTTTTTAATTTAGTATACATTATTCTAAATATTTAACAGCTTTAGATTGATTAAAAATTAAAAAAAAATAAATAAATCGAAAAATGTTTTTTAACACCTAAGCGGCGCACTTAAACTTGAAAAGCTTGAAGCTTCAAGTCAATATTTTTTTACGCTTCACGCTTTTTAAAACACTGCTAAGGCGCCATCACGCACACTACAACAACGAATTTTTATTTGCTCTCGACGGACTAAAATACTTCACCCAAAACAAATATTTTTTAATAAAAAATAATAAATAGAAAACACAGAGAAAAACGGGGACGGGAAAGAGTTTCGTCCAAACCTCGGAAAGAAGGGTTTTGGTGAATATTTGGTAAGAAATTCTCCCAAAGAAAAACAGAGTACACTAATGGGAAGCGAAGAGGAGAGCGCGGTGAAGGAGCCATTGGACCTCATCCGGCTCAGCCTCGACGAACGCATTTACGTCAAGCTCCGCCACGACCGTGAGCTTCGCGGCAAGCTGCATGTACGGTTTTATTCCTCCCCTTTCTTCTTTTTATCTGATTATATTGTGTTCTTTATGTCAATTGTCTGTATATTTTCACTATGGAGAAACAAAAACTTAGGTTGCCTGAAAATTTTATTGATGGGGGGCGGGGTGAAAGATTAGGGTTGCGAAAATTATGTCATTTTGTTATCGGGATCTGGGACCTTCCTCTTAACATCAATGTTGGGCTTCTTGATATTTATTCTGTTTTTAGTGTATTTCTTTACCTAAGAATATTATTCTGATATATGGTGAAATTTCTTCCGCTGTGGTCTTTCTTCCGTTAGATATTAATTTCGGTGTCATACTTGGATAAAATGAAATTCTTTTTTCAGTTTGAATTATATTTTGATGAGATGAAATGCTGCAGAAACGATTTCTGATTAGGCATGATCCTATATATGTATGATGTATAATCCTGAGTCACAATTTAGTACTAAGGTGGATGTGTCTTAAGAAACTAAAATTTGATACAATAATGTGTGATATAAATTGAAAGATCAATTTGCAGACTGTCTTAAGTAGGCATACTAGATATCCTAATGGCAGATGTGGCCTTAGCATTACTTATTAGTACTGGTGCATGATTGAATGTTGGGCTGTGTTTAGAACACTTTATAATAAGACATGATGTCTTGCCATTTGCTTTCTCTATTCTTTAACCTTTCTAATGATTTGGAAGTCTTCAGCTATAACTCTTAAGTTATTTGTTCAATATCATTGATAAAATCATGTGCAACATTCTTTCTATGCTGTGACTTTAACAGGCCTATGATCAGCATCTGAATATGATTCTTGGCGATGTTGAAGAGATAGTTACATCTGTTGAGATTGATGATGAAACATACGAGGAGATTGTCAGGGTATGCTTAAATGTTATGAACATTTTTCTTGCCCTTTTAAACTTATTATTCACAAGCATACAAGAAAGTAGTACCGGTAGTTACCATTCCTGCTGGCTCAGATGTTTTAGAACTTTGACATTACCGTAGATATATTATTAATGGTGGAAGATTGATTTTAAGATTACTTCCGAATGATGGGTATCCTTAATTTGGTTATGGATGCTTTCTTGGCATATTGAGGAATCCTATTTACTAGGGATGGACAGATGTATTAGTTGATGAACAAACATAGCTTTGCTGGTGAACTGCTTATTTAGAGAGTTGTCTACAGATCTTGGGAATGAAATCTTGATATTGACAAGCTTGTTCACTTGTTGGCAAGAACACATATGTTATAATGTGGTTGTATATTGTATTAGAGAATAGTCCCATGTTTGATCAATGAGGTTCAAATTCTCATATCCAAACCAATAGACTTTTTATTTGGTGTACTCAAACAGTCACACTTACCATTCTAAAATTTTGAATTAATTAACTGGGAAGTACTAATTCAGTTTTTTGTTAGTTATTTGTTTCTCTGACACGTTTTCATGTGTGTTGTTTCTGATGTTAAGTTGAATCACTGTTGCAGACGACAAGGCGTACTGTACCATTTCTGTTTGTCCGAGGCGATGGTGTCATCTTGGTTTCGCCGCCATTGAGGACAGCATGATTAAGATTTTTTAGTTACTGATGTTGCCAGGGTTAACCAAATTGTTGGTACATGGAATACTACACTTTGCTATTATTCCATTTCGCCGGTGTGTTTTTGTGTGTATACAACTTTGAGCATTATCTGTATTTTGAGGTTATAACCATCTGTGTAGATCTTTTGCATTCAAGTAGGGTGCAAATATTCAAGTCCTAGCATAACTAATTGGTCAGTGAATTTCTGTTTTAACAGTTTTTACCCAGAAAAGCACAATAGAAATTTCAAACTTATTTTTTAATTATTTTCCTAAATTTTAAGACTATGTTAACAATTGCTATTTGAATGTATCTTTAAATTTTAAGACTACGTTAACAATTACTAATGAATGTATCATTCAAATTTAAATAATTAATTTAGCACAAGCTTCGGTCTCTACTCTCTATTCTCTATTAACTGGCATTGGATTATTTATATTTATCAACGATTCTCATTCCTCAGTTTTCAATATTCTTGCAAATACCTTGGGGAAAACAAGGAAAAGGAAACTTGCAAGTCAACAGTGAAGGTTATTTGGTGGTTTAAACAAGTGTTGTGGCAGTTAAGTTGTTACATTTCAGATGGGAGGTTTCGAGTTCAAATCACACACCCTCCTCTCCCTTATCTCCTCTGTATTTAAGAAAAAATGGGTGAAGGTCATTTGGATTTGTCTGTGTTTTTGTTTTCAACTGTCAAAACAATTCATAAGGTAAATAAATAGATAAAAGTAAATAAAATGTTTCTGCAGCAAGAGAATCAAACATGCCCATATACTACGTTATTATTTACCGCCTTCCAGAAAAAAAAAAAAACAAAAAGGGAAAATTACTAAATTGCAATTGCACTAAGAAAATGAACCGAAGATCTGTTAGTAAATAAATAAAATGTACGATAACAAACTTATCAACGCCTTCGTCTGGAAAAGCTTGGCGATCCAAAGGGTTGTGTGCCTCTAAAACTTCTGCTGGGAGAATCTATTGACCCCCTGAACGAAGCATAGGCTGCTTTTGCTGATTCTGGAACAGAGTCAAGCGCTATCGACTCAACAAAACATGCTGTGTTGATTCGTGTCCTTTCAAGCTCAGCTTGAAGTTGTTCAGAACCATACTGCTGGGCTAGAGCCTAGGAGAACAAAAATGAACAGAAAGGGTAAAGCCTACAATACCTTAAACTAATAGAACAGAATATGCTGACGTGAAAGAAATTTTGGAGAGATAAGAAATTTCTTACAATCAAATCGTCTGGTGATACTGTCATTGCTGAGTGCCGATCATCTGCAAGCATGTCATCCATTCCACGTGTTGTCCGGCGCTGGCTTGGGGTCTCAATAGTCTCTGTCACGCTTTCTGCCGCCTTTTCCAATAGGACACCTTGTAGAGATTTGAGAGATTCCCTTGCATCATGAGTGAAGTAAGGATTCAACACAGTCTCAAAATACTCAAGCTGCAGAATGATTGAGGAATCAATCAGCTGATGGATAAAATTAAAAGGAAAAAAAGTTAAAAACAAAGATTGCCAGAAAAGGCAACCATCTGGTCCATCTCATAAAATGATATATGGGTTGTTCTGAAACAATAAAGCATTGAGAGAAGGTGTGAAACACACCAATCAACTTTGTTATAAATATGAGATTCTACCAATGAGAACTCAAGATATTCAATTTACATTAAGTTCATTGTGAAGCTATAATGGTTTCCCATAAATAATGGTGAGCAGCTTTCCAGCAAATTTACTGAGGAAGATGATGGATCAACCTACCTCAAGCATAAGTTGACAAAAGCCATTTGGATCCAGGGCCCTGAGTTCTTTGTCTCTGTTTTCATGAAAAAGACCAAGAAAAATATCGACTAGGCCTTCAACGAGAATACCAAGAGTCTTGTCCAACAGAGGCTTACAGCCAGCAAAAACCTTCATGGAGAACAAACTGTGTGAACAAGTGATTGAGCAATATGTACCAAAAGCACAACGTTTTCACTTTTCAGTGTTTCAGGGGAAAGTATAGTTTGATGCATACAATTTTAAAGTAATAAGTTTGTTGAGGAGAAATAGCAACAGAAAAATTACATATTAGATACTTTACTTTCTAGCAGTAACTTTCATGCCAGAAAAGGAAAATCTGAACTGCATGGTGAATGCAGAAAGTACCTCTGCATGCACAGCAACTAGAGTATGGAGTAAATCTACAGCTGCATCCCGCACCCCCTGCAAGGTTTTATTGCACCAGTGAGGTGGAAACATCACCCTAAGTCGCTGAAATGAAGAACAATTAGGGACTTGGAACAAATCCTTACTTTAACAGCAGGTGCTGCTCCCCATTCAACTCCAGCCTCCAACAAGTAGCTTAAAGCGGCAGTTCTAATCAAATTTGTCTAGGAATAATGCATACAATAAAAAGCTGTAAATAACACACAGAGCTTACCAAAAATTAAAATAAAATAAAATAAAATAAATCCTGAATCCCTCTTTATGGTTTTTGTAAGTTAAAATTTAGCCACTACGAAAAACAAGAGATATCAGAGTCATAGTCATTCCGTACTATAAATCCAAGCCTTTAATGCACTTTTGCCATCAAAACAAGTTGCTGATCCTTTGAAAATGAGAACCAACTAAGGAATTCAACTTCTGAAGGTCAGCGATTCAAAGTTTAAACTACTAAAAAACCTTATTTTCAAGTTGATGACCTGCAAATAAAGGTCCTATATTTAACGCTCATAGATCATTGCAAGCAAATTTATTAAACGATTAAAAATATGGCTAATATTAATGCAACTGATCTAAGACTTGGTATGGCCTTCGTGTGAGAAAAGGAAAGGAAAAATTGGAATAAACATTTAAATTACTCGTGTCAGACCAAGCAACGTCATTTTGGTCACTATCATGTGCCTGGAAATTACTAAATATGCTGCCTGGAAACTAGGCTGTCAGACAACTTCAGAGATGCTAACTTGAGATTAAGCAATGTAAGGAGAACCTGTCCATGTTCAGGGCGTGAATTGATTGAACATTCTCCTAGTTTATGACCTTCTAAAAGTAAGCATTGTCAGACCTTTTAAAGCCAGAGGCTCCACAATCACTAAAGGTGTCGAGAGTATAAAGCTTTGTTAAGGACTGCTGTTTCCTAATTTTTCTTAGTTGATGTTCAACCAAAGCAACCATTGCCAGATATATAATAGAATATAAAGAGACATCATTGGAACCAAAAAACTTCTGAGTACAAAATGAATGATAATAAGATGCTGTTTGATTAAACTAAATGACAAGAAAGCTTGATACTTCCATTTACATGCGAATCCATTATCTCACAGCTTTTGTGATCAAATTAAGACATGAGATGGCCATACCTTTGCCAAAGTATACTGTGCAAGGACCTTCTCTTCAAGCCCACTAAACGACAAAACCAAATCTTCCATGTCGCTTTCCTCCTCTATGTCCCCCCTAAATTGGCAAACAAAAGGCAAAGTGTGTAAAAATTTTCACAAAGTAAGCATCGTCCCCGTCGACAATATCAATTTACAGCCTAAGCAGAAAAGCTACTGCAATAGCTTCCTGTATAAATGTTCTTTCAGGAGAGTGGAAATAAGCCTTATCTCTTTCCTGCATTTCACCTTGTTTTCTCATATTATCCAATGAGGAGATGAAATGAATGCAGATATAGGAGGAGACCTAGATTGTGCAGATTACCTTTATTGATTAATTGTATGCACCAACTAAGGGTGTGTATGGTTTCGATTTTTTTGATAACTGATTTGTGAAAAGTCATCTTTTGGAAGAATGTGTCATTGAAAAATAAGGTAAGTTATGAATTTATGCGCAAATTATTTTAATGAACAAATGTGTGGACAGAAATGAGTTTCAGTGAACTGATTTTGAGAAAATCGAAACCATACTGGCCTGACGGTAGATAGCTATATTCTATAAAGCTTATGCCAGAAGAAGTGGACTAATAAGTTTTAAAGCACAAGTTCCTTGTTTGATCTAAAATTTAATAATAAATCCTGCAAATAGAGGCGCTCTGTTTTATCATTTAACTCGTGGTTTATGTAAAACTTCAACAACGATCTTAATATAATTTTATGACGAAATGTTATAGAACTGTCTGTCTACCTAGATTGCAGCCAGATATGTTTGTATTTGCTGTACAATTCATGAGCAAGTTCATCTTTGCAATATCCAATATTACTCAAGACCATCAGCAGCTGTTGATGAGGGTCAGTAATGCTTCCAGGAAGTAGATCAGGTGATATTTTCAATGGTTCATGAGAATTTCCATATTGAAAATGTGGACTTCCTTTGCTTGATTTATTCTGGGTAAGTTCTACACCGATTAGCTCCAGATGACCTGATAACGTGCCAACAAGATGGTAACATTAGGAGTTTTATTACTCCTAGAGCTAAATCATACTTGTTTGTTGCATACTGTATATGAGAATGAATTGGCAAAGCATGATAAAGAAAAGCAAAATAATAGGCTGAACTTGTGTGATTCTTACATACCTGCAAAATTCAGAAGACAGTTCAAAAAGGCAAGCCTAACTGATTCTTGAATTTCTTGAATTTGTGCATAAAGATCTTCTGACTTTGTTGATTCACTACTTAAAGATTTAACCATCCTGCAAAATAATTGAACCACTAAGAGAGATGTTACACCAAATCAACTGCTTAAGGTGCAAATACCACTAAGTTAAGATTTAATTTCATCCTTATCGGAATGTTTCTCTTGTGGTTTCTGGGGGATCAGGGGGATTATCAATTTATAGTGCTGTGGCATCACAGGAAGGCAAAACACCATCGCAGAGGACTCTCACCACTCAATCATATGCACATGGACAGGACTAGAATAGCCAGAATAATTTTACCAGACAATTGTGCCCAACTGCCCTCTGTTGCTTGGACACAGGAATATCAGATATGGTCCTATCAAAGATATAAGGACATTCAATTGAACAAACAACTTTATGTTCAATTAGAATGATTCTTGTTCGATTAGCATGATCTTGGCGTTCACTCATGTCCATTCTCCAGATCTGATCCGGCAGAGGCAGGTAACAAAGGACTTCAATTTCTGTATCACATGCCACCATCTTCTAATTGGCAAAGGGTTATTACACATTTGTACAAGGATGGTCTTTCCTTGGGTAAGACGCTGATGCAAAAGTTTGCTGAAGACAAATTTTTCATAGGACAGCAAGTTCCCTAAACATCTATTCACTTATTATGCATCATTAGCCTCAGAACCCAGATAACAGTACTCAGAGTTTTACGTTAAAGCAGCCTGCTGCTTCCTTGCTAGCCCTACCCTCCTACCTCTCTGGTAGATAAGTATAACTCTTAATTTTCTGGGGAGCCTCAAAGTTCTAGCACCTGTGAATTCTCTTGCTTTTAGTGTGATGATAATGAGCCTAGAAAATAGTTATTCAGATTAGATGAAAGATTTCAATTTCTTTCTGTTTCTGAGTTCATTTTTAACCAAGGAAGAAGAATTAATAAATAAAATATAAAATTTGGAAACTTACACATCAATCTGGTCCAATGCTGAGATAATTATTGCTCGGAGTGCCAGGGGCAAGGAGGAGATGGTATATGGAGATTTGTTCCTTTCTAAGATTGAAATGGGGATCCAAGACTCATCTTTGGATACCTCTTGTGTTGAAGTCCGCATCCATGAACAAAGCCTCAGAATATAAATTTTACAAATCTCAAACTCAAGCATCCGCATTGCTGCAACTGTAATCATAAAAGGAAATACTAAGAACAATCTCATAAGAATTAACCTCCACAGAAATAGAATCTTCCAGGGAAGGAAATTTTCCTTCTGTCAATATTGGAAGCTAAATTTTACCAGCAATTGAAGGAACTGATTGTTTTGCTTCAAAAGCTTGACGTACTTTAGATATCTCGTTTATTACATCGGTAATGTACGGGCGCAGGATATTGGATTCTTCCAGGTCACGGAATGTATTATGGACCTGTACAAGAAATAAGGCTCAATTAGAATGAAATTCATCTGCCGAACCAGAAGAGAAGATATAAGATCATCTAGTTTAGTTAAGGTAGGCCAGACCCGAATAGGTGAAAGAAACTACTATTAATTGTTACCAATTCTCAAAGTATGCAAGACTCAAACCCTCAGGTAAGCGATTCCTTTTGCTGTATAATTTCACTAAGCACCAACTTATATTAACATCTGTGTGAATAAGAACAACTATTTATCCATCAATAAATCAAGAGCCAGAACCACTGGTTCATATGGGAAACATAAATCTATTAATTATCAGAAGAATGGATTAATCCATCAAGGAACAAGGTAACCTCTAACTATTATAGGATAAAGAGCGAAAAAAATTCAAGAGTATAATTCCACCTAAGATGATTAAAAACGGAAAACCCCTGAACTCCAGGGCCGAAGCCTAGAAATATAATGAAAACGTTCTGAGTCCATAAATGAACATTTCTACAGTTTTCCTGCAAAATTCATGCAATTTTCTGTCCAGTCACTGCAAAGTTAGCTGAAACCACTGTTTTCCACATATTTGCCTCCAAACTTACCCAAAATGAACAATTTTTTTCTGACAAATAATTTATGGTACTTCAAAGAACCTAATCCGAACCAGCTTTCTGAGAAGCCTGAATCATAATCATCTTGCAGAATCTACAAAAGAGCAATCTATGCATTCCAACTGTAATTTTCACTCTGTGCTGAGTTAGGAAAAAATACATCCATGTAAGGTATGCCACGCAACATATCCAAATGAAACTACAAGGATCTGAATTTTGGGAAATTTGGCAATGCATGCATGTAGTAAGGGAATCTGACATCTTACTGATAAAAGAAACAAATGAAGGTAGAGTGCTAGAACAAAGAAGAATTAACATAATTATTGCTAAGTTTTTAACACATTTTGAATTTATTAGAAACATACAGTTAGTTTGCTCTAAATGCTGCAAAATATAGGCAGTAAAATTTGTTTTAGACAGCTATTATGTCTACGCGCACAAAAGGCAAACATACGCACATACATCTATGTACATCAATACCACAACAATAATTGGACGAAGTTCTCTATTTGCCTTGTACAAGAAGAAACATTTACCTTAGACCCATATGCTGATAGAGTATAGCGCATCATTCCAGCAACTTCTTCAAGTATATTACTTGAGTACTTTCCGTCCCTAGCTTTATCCTCCGCTTTATTGATAGAACTATTGGCATTTGAATCAGAAGAGACTTGGGAAGACTAAAGATGGAAAGATGTAAGATTTCAACAAGTGAGATGAAGGCCATGCATATTTATCTCAATTGTCGGAAAAATCAATGTTGAAGATGGAATAGAAGGAAAAAGAATTTTAGCCAAAGCAAGAATACAATCACACTACTCAATGTACATAAAAGGTCATCCAATTCGTCATACATGGGAGACCAACAATTGTTGGGCAAAACAACCCATCATCTTCCCGTGAATTTCGTCTCAAGAAGCCGATAGTAAAGGACTAATATAGCTGTCTATAATTGTTCGATGGAATCAGATATCATAACAAGAAATTGACTCATTTCTGTTGTGTACATCAACCACGGATTGTGCATTTGCGATATTTCTTGATCACCATGTTTTTTCGAAACTATGTCACTTAATCAAACTTTCATATTTATGTGTTATCACCTGTTATTGAGCATCTTAAGAATTTTAATAATGATGACATTAAAAACGAGAATGTTAGGGAGAACAAAATTAGAGCAACTTAAGTTTTTGCCATCTACTGATACCTTTACAAATAGAAAATGTGATTTTATATGATCATGGGAGAGCCAATTGGGTGACTAATGAGCTAATTTATATAGCTGAAAAAGAAAAGAAAAACGAAAATATACTCGCACTGTGTTATCCTGAACAAAATAATAGAGGAAATTAACAAGATTAAACATAGTCCCCACAGAGAACTAGACGGAAGCACGGACTGCTATTTATTTTACAGCAAGCAGTATAGCAACTTCTATCAAGAGGAAAATCCCTGCATCTTTATGTTGGAGATTATATATCATGATGGACTTCAGAATGTACCTTTGCAAATTTTCCACTGGACACAGAAAGCGCAACTTTCCAGAAGGCAGGTAGATGATGGAGAACTACAGCAGTTAACCGATGGATGTACCTTCCCCGGAGAGCATCAACTTCTTCGCTATTCATTTCTACTGGTAGTGAATCTCCATGTAGATTGGAGTTACGAGGGGTGAAAAAGTGATCCAAATCAGACTGATGGTTCCATATGAAATAGAAATACTTTTATTAGATTAGATCCAACCAACATCAAAAGAATCAATAACCATGCCAACTTTTTTAACATACAGGTAGATTCATATCTTTCTGAATTTGCCTCCACTTTGCATTAGATAGTGCCTTCTTTTGCATCTCATTCTGCAAATTTTCCATCAGTGCTTCATGATCTAAGGTGCATCTTTCAAGTAGACCTCTTATTCTGTTATTCTGTTCAATAGAATGTTAAGAACTAAGGAAAATTATTAACACTCATGATTAGCAGTCACACTAATATTTAAATTATGGGAGTTTGGAACATGCCGAAGAAAGCTCTAAAGATATTTTTGTCTCACGCAGAGAGTATTCATAGCATAAAAGTTTCAAAGGAAAATACTTGAGCAATAGTCTATGTTCATGAGATGTCATAAGATAACAAAAACAAAAATATGATCTTATAGCATTCTCACTACATAGTTATTAATTAAAAATTGGAGCTTAAACACGATGAAGAAAGCTATATAGATACTTTTGTCTCACATGGAGAGTATTTATATCTTAGAAATTTTTGAGGAAAATACTTGAGCGACAGTCTACGTTCGTGTGATATCATAAGCTAAGAAAAATAAATAATATGATACAATACATATGGTAACACATTTGGGGCGTTCTATTATAATTAACAGTCACAGCCGGGAATAGGAAATTCTCACCTCTATATTCAAGTAATGCCTTATGGGATCTGACTCAGGTTCAAGCTCCAACAGAAGCCTCACAACATTTTCAAGCTACACGAAGCATCAACAACATAGATTTGCTAATCACAATTAAGTTAAAAAGGAAATAAGGAGGGGGGGAAAAAGAGAAGGCTATGATTACCCAAAATCATCGGCTGTTTTTTCTTTTTTATCTTATACAATTTAAACAGCTATACGCGATCTTGAAAACCAAAGACGGGTCTCGCACTCAAATATCATTTTAAAATCACAAAAGATTGGTCTTGATAACCCAAAGATTAGATCTTGCATTTGAATATATTTTTCAAATCTCGAGAAATTAGTCTTCGCGAAATGTCCAATTAACAGACAATCATCATGGACTAAAAAGTCAATTATACTTCGGATAAAAGAAAAAGGAAATGAATAGTACATAATCTGAATAAGAAGCAATCTGAATATATAGTTGCATGGAATTTTATGCTGTCACAGAGTAACATTAAAGTAATATTAAATGTACATAGTTGCCCTCACATTTGGTAGGTCAATGTTGGGGTCCTCCATGGATTTGTAAAGCATGCCTTTGAACTCTTGTATTACCTTTTCAACCTCCTCCAGAACACGTTTTAGAATACCCACCTATTATATTAGAAATGAAAATGCAATCTCATTTCAATAAGGAAAACAGGAAAAGCAATGTGTGGACAATATCTATTTACTGAAGACTAGGACTTCAGCATAAATTTGGTAATCAATCATTAGTATCATACTCATCCCTAATCCATTTTTTTTCCAATGCAAGATCAAGTTTCTGAAAAGGCATTTAAAAAAGCACGCACAAAGCAACCATCTCAGCATAATTA
The DNA here is from genome assembly GCA_963692815.1 of Nyctanthes arbor-tristis. Lineage (NCBI taxonomy): Eukaryota > Viridiplantae > Streptophyta > Magnoliopsida > Lamiales > Oleaceae > Nyctanthes > Nyctanthes arbor-tristis. The sequence continues at coordinate 14,727 of CAVNYN010230779.1, forward strand.
ACAAAGCCACAGTTATTATTTGTTGTCAGAGAAATGAATTTCACATCAGGAAGGTGTCTTATAGTTATGTTTGTAATTTCAAAAAAATGTTATTTAACAAGAAACGGAAACAGAAGAAGGATTACAGATTGGTATGCATGAAAAATCATGGATTTTATTCCTGTGGGCATAAAAATTATCCTACTAACTGAATTTAGATCCCTTTTCTTATAAAAGTTGTATCCTGAATGATAACTACAGAGAGGAAATAGAGGAAGACCTTATTGGCATAATTTTATAATATTAATTTCTTACTGATTCAAACATGAAACACCAGATTTGGATGAGCCCGCAATAAAATAAGATGCCACACATGAAATAAGATAAAAGTTGAAAGTTCAAACTACACAAGAGATATAGAAACTAAGTCTATGGCTTTTCCTTTAAGCTAAAACACAAAGGTAGGAAGAACCATGGTTTCAACAGCATAAGGGGCTACTCTACTCCTTAAATGTCTGGCATGGAAAATAAATAATACACAACACCAATAGCATACATGAGAAGGCAGAACGATTGACTTCGCTTTTCTGTATTCTCTCACTGCCAAATCATGTTCACCCTTACTAATATTACCCCGAATTGCACTAGGCAAGTTGAATAGGGTACGGAATCTCTGAAGCATTCCTTGGACAGACCTGATCTTCTCTGCTTGTGCCTAGAAAAATATAATTTTGATTTCTGTTAGAAACAATAAAGACTAGAGTATAGCAGATTTACTAAACCAAAAAAGTAATTCTGAACGGGGAATGCTACCTACCTGTCTCTCAAATAGAGGCCCAAAAGCACGATTAGCAATAGAACTAACTCCTTGCATACATTTAAATAACTGAGAGGTCCCTGAACCTTCAGGGTCTTCCTCAATTCGTTTCAATTTTGACTCAATATCTGTAATCGATGTTACTTTGTCAGCATAATTACAATTTGATATGTGAATGTCAGAAGAATGAGGTTACATAGATATCCAACTGACCATCAATAGTGGTTTTGCAAGAGACAAAACAGTCAAAATTGTCCTTGACCAACTCTTTTTTCTGTTGGGTGCGTCCTTTAAGATCACTCTTCAATGAACGAGTACCAGCTTCCAAATCTGCCGCACTGGTATCTAGGTGCACTCGGGATATAAAAATCTTTGCGTCGAATTTCTCTGAATAATAATTCACTTTCTCTGCAAAATTGTGTAACGAATGTTGAATTTAGGAACAAGTGAACTCTATTGCCCTGCAACTTAACCTGAAGGAACTTTGACCAAAAGGGCTCGAACTAAGCACTACCCAACGAAAAATGCATCAAACATATAGCTTGTAGTCTGAAATTTATATCATTATTGTTTTCCAAGGCATTGCATCTTTAATTTCTTAGCAATGTTATAACAGCATTAAATATCCAAAAGAAGCACAAGGAGGTTAATGTTAGGGTAGAAAATTTGTGTCTTTTACCCTAAACTGTTTCTTACATTTTAGACATTCAAGACATAATGCATATAGCCTCTAGGTAGCTGTTAGCTTTCTGATCAGTCCAATAGTAATCACTGAGTTTCTCCAAAGAAACATGTCAGTTAGTATATTTATGACAACAGACAAGCCCTTCAACCCTAAAGTTCAGGTTTTAGGTAATCATCATCAATTAATAAGAAATCAAACTAAGCCCAATGCACTTTCATACAAGGACAATCAACTTTAAACATTCTAATATCCAAATACAGACTTGTTCTTTGACATAGTAATGAAAATTGTTCCTTTCTTAGAATTATAAGACTGAAAAAAGAGAAGATGCTTGTTCAAAGAATGATAAGAAAATACCTCGAGTACTGGGATCAATAGTTTCATTACGATTCACGGAAGAAATGCTGATTACAGTATCGCTAATCAGTCTAAAAGTTTTATGGTTAATTAGCCTGTCCATATACATATAATCCAAATTAGCAAAAACAAGAGGAATTGGGAGGGGAAAATAATTAAAGCAGATTTTACCCCAGTCCCAGTGGATCTACCCATTCCATGCCTCGTGGAAGTGATGGTGAAGTGTTTAGTGCTTTTCTGGCTAATGCTGCTTTCTGGTCAAACTTCTGGGCCGCTGGAGCTGCTCTCGAATCCCTCATCTCACGGACCCTCCGAGCGAGCTGCCAAAAAATATTTCAAGGTCAGTAAGTACCTATACTTTTCAATGATGACATTGTATGGGAAACAGATAACAAAAAGAATGATGACGTAAACCTCAAAAGAGAACCCTTGGAACTGGATGTGAAAGACACCATATAAGAAGCAGAAATATCAGCATCTTAGTATCTCTATATACCCAAACAAATCAGTAACTGTATTTTAACTTTAAACCAAAAGTAACAAGCAAGAACGAAAAAATAATAAAATAAAGAGGAACCTTAAGCAACTAAAATCTGCCAATCACAGTTTGCTAGAACAAAGAACGTTTGGAAAATCGGCACCCTGATTTGCATTCATCAAAATGAAATCCTCTCCTATTCCACTTAGGATTAATCATGGAATATCACACTTTAAATCAAGATCAAGTATGCATAGAGCTTTACGGACAGGATAATTTGTAACTGCCTGGACCTTGACATGTTTTAAAAATTTTAGAGTTGTCTTTATTGGCATATACTCTCCAGCTTATGCCTCAACTAAAATGATCGAATATTAGGAGATTAATACAGATGAGAGGCTCTGAAGTCAATGTTGATGTTCCCTCAAAATAATTATGTAATTTGTTCAGCAACCCATTTTCAATTAATGATCTGCTGCCGCATTTAAGATGCAGATCATTGAGTCCTATGTCAAAACAGCAACCTAATTACCAAGTATAAAAGGGAATGTAATTTTTGTACGATGTTATTCTAGAAGAGTTGCCCCTTTCCAGACTATGAAGATAAATGAAAGTATGAAACTACAACAAGAGAAAAACTAAAAAATAACAAAGAGAGCAGACTAAAAATCATCTTGAAAGATATTTCTCTTGAAGTTAAAGAATCCAAGACACATACATCAAAGGAAAGAGGAATAAAAAATTAAGTACAAACACCACCTAAAGGAAAAAGGGATTACTAGATTACTCCATTTCTTACATAGAAAGAAACTATCCGAACACTTCATGGACTTAAAAACTTTCAGAATATATTTCTTGTGAAGTTTAGGAACTTGAGAGAACAGCTTTTTTTTTTTTGTGGGGGGGGGGGGTGGGAGGAGGGATTGGTATGAGTGGTGAAGAAGAGGTTTATTCGTGGACCCCATGAAATTTGTGGATAAAAAGTGGTTTGACCAATTTCAGTTTGAAATGGAAACGGTTGCCTAACATGCACTAAAATTACTCCATTATTTCATTGAAAAAAGTTAAACAAAACTTCTTAGAAAAACTATGAATAGGTGCATGCAGAACATTGCAAAGAAATGTAATGTAAAATTTGATAAAAGGCAACATCAAGATCATCAGTTTGTTGGATGTAGATTACTTCTCCAGTGATGCAAGAGAAAACAGAAAAGGAGCAATGAGAGTTTAGCCAAGCAAGCATGAAGGAATTTATCCCTCTTATGCTTGATGAATACATATACCATTTACCAGCTAATGTTAATCGTCATTAATACTTGATAGTCAGAATCCGATGTCATGATGCAAATTCCTTCAAAGAAAAAGTCAGCTTCTCTAAAGTACCACCAACTACTCTTCGGATTCTTCTAGAGGATATTCCCAAGTCATGACAAAGAGTGGAAGTAGATAGAATCTAAATAAATTAGGTTCAGAGTTTCTTGAGTTTTTTAAGTTTGGCCAACATTTACTCCTGCAGCATCTCGCCATTATTGTCTATTATCACCGACTGATCACCTCAACACTATGGTTACCATAAAGCGTGGATAGAAAATAATGAAGAGTAGAACCACATGGAAAAAGGATTCTTTCAACACCAGTCCTCTTGATCTTCACCGTGTGAACCCAAGGCAGATAGGGCAAACTTTCCCCCCTTTTTCTTCCTGGTCTGTTTTATGAAATTACTACCTTCATAAATCACCAGCACATGTCTATCTCCTCAACCCTTCTAGTGTCTCTGTGCATAAATGCCAAAAGAGATTCCTTGCACTTAGTTCAGAGAAGTTAAATGCCTTTTAGGCTCTTGAATACATAGATGCAGAATAATATGCATGCATGAAAGGCAGAGCTAGCTTCACATCCAGGTAGATGGTAGAGTTCTTAGTATGTGTGATATTTTATCATGGAATATAGATAATAGTCACAAGCGAACAAATAAAATCATCAACATCAGTCATAATCTGCTTTGTTTTATCGTGCATGCGCGCTGAGTGCACTAGTTGATACAGAATTACAGATGTACCTCTGTTTCATCAACGCACTTCCAGCAATTGGGCTCCGCTCCATCCCACGATTTATCATCCTCCCGTCCACTCGTAGTGCGATTCCTGGCTCTGCCGACGCCCCCGCGATCATCCTCGTCCCCGGACGAAATGCTCAGCATCTCCACCTCAGAATCATCGTCCTCCTCTACTCCCCCTTTCTTCCGCTGCTGCTGATTGATCCCCTTCCGCTGCGCGGGATTGGTGCCCCGAGCAGGAGCGCGATTTCTCGGCAGCTGCACATGGTTTCTTACAGGATTTGATGCACCCTTAGATGGTTGCTGGTAATTGACATTGCGTTGCGATTGCTCTTTTAATGCCATTTGCAATAGCTCATCTTCGTCACTGTCGCTCGACATTTTCTTCCCGGTTCAAAACTATCTAAAAGGAAACGCGAATCGCATGTATCTATGCCTATCCCTGTCTGTGCGCCTAAACTGCGAGTGCGGATTGCGGAATTTGGATCTGTAAATGAGAATACAATACCCAGAGGAAAAAATTAATTTACTGAAAGCAGGTGACTCTGTTTTTGGCTTTAAAACGGAAGATGTACGAGTGCCGCGTGGATAACCAACTGGGAAATTTTCAAATTTCATCTTCCCGGAGCCCCGTTTACAATTACCCGGGATACTAATTCCACTAAGGTCGCTCATCGCTGACTATTGGTAAACAAAAAGGGTTAATTTAACAAAAAGCCCCCAACCTTTGAGTTTAGAATCAGATAGGTCTTTAACCTTTTTTTCACTCGCCTGAGTCTCCAACTTTTTATAAATAGGCACAATAGGTCCCTCTTGCCACTATTCACTCAACTTTTCACATAAAATAACGATTATGCCCTTTAGCCTTTTAATTTTAAAAACACATTTAAAAATATTAAAAAAATAAAAAAATTAAAAAAACCCACCCCAACCAATAAGGCTGCAGGAACTGGCTGCCAGAGCCATTTCCAGCAGCCAAAAAGCTGTCAGAAACAGTAGGAAACTGCTACCGTTTCCGACAGTAGACATGGAGAGTGAATCCCTCCATTTTGAGCAGCAAAATGAGGGGTTGCCAGAATGGCAACATTTTTGCTGCCATTCTCAGCAGCAAAATGAGGGGTTGCTGGAATGGCAGCATTTTGCTGTCATTCCCACAGCGAACCCCCTATTTTGCTGCCCATTTTGCTATTATTCCCGTAGCTAAAATGGGGAGATCCACCCCTCATATCTCTTGCCGGAAACTGCAGCAATTTCATGCTGTTTCCAGCAACTTTTTGGCTGTTGGAAATGGCTCTGGTAGCCATTTCTGCGGCCCTTTTGGGTGGGTTGGATGGGTTTTTTATTATTTTTAATATTTTTAAATGTTTTGTTTTTAAAATTAAAAAACTAAAGGGTATAATCGTTATTTTATGTGAAAAGTTGAGTAAATAGTGGCAAGAAGGATCTATTGTACGTATTTATGAAAGGTTGAAGATCTATGTGAGTAAAAAAAAGATTGAGAACCTATCTGATTCTAAACCCAAAAGTTGGGGACCTTTTGTGAAATGAACCCAAACAAAAATTGGGTTAAATACTAGCTTCTACATGTTGCAGAATCAATCTCAAAATTGGAATAAAGGCAAAGTATACTTTTGACTGTGATTTTGACCGTAAGGAATAGTAACGGTGAGGAGTTTATTTTAACTTTGAAAGGAGAATTACATCGCTATCAAAGAGTAAAGCGAACTGCTTAATTATTTTTATAGAAGTATGATTTCGGAAAACTAAGTTAATATCTAGCTAAATTTTTTACAGAAATAGATTAGACTCCGAGTTTGAAACCCGACTACTAATCATAAGGGGCTATGTGTTTTTTAAAATACATGTGACCCCCTGTAATTGATGGTCGGACTCCAAACTCAGAGTCCGATTTGTTTCTAAAGCCAGACTGATATTTAGCGAACCTTGCTAAATAGAAATTTATTATTTCACTTGTGCATTGTATGAGAAGATAATACTAGATAATAGGTCATTTAAAAGAAGTAAAATTTATTATTCAAAAAAAAAAAAATTAAAACTATAATCTTACATCCTTTGTGTGTGCGTACAAGAAAACAATATGTGTGTTGTCCTACTATAAAATCTTAAACTAATGAAGGTTAAAATGGAGTAAATGGAATTAAAATCATTAACAGAAAACGATAATAATTACAATTCAACTGAATATAATAACTTACTAAATAAACAATAAAAAAATAACAGTATGGAAATAAACGTAGTAACTTAACAAAGCAAATAATACATATTACATCCAATAAACATAATTTGAATTAATGATGAAAATAATACATGCGTATTCCTCAAATTATTAAAATTAAAAACAAATTGATATATAACTATATAAAAATAAGTTAAAGAACTTGAATTGCTACTCACAGAATGATTTATCTTTTAATTTTTAATGCATTGAATTTTTTTTTTTTTAAGGAGGAAAGCTTATTCATTTATAGAATATGAGTGAAGTACATCAGAAATAAAATGCGGAGGGAAAGAAAACCATTTTATAGGATTTGACATAAAATCCGCCGCTCTAGCCAATGCGTGGGCGACGATTTGCAGATCTTCTTATCCATTCAAACTTGAGATCTTGTATCTCATTTGACAACAAACGACAGTCCTCGATGATCATTCCAAAATGTGTATTATCAGAAACATCCTTTGAAAGAGCATCAGAGACAACCCGAGCATCAATTTCAATGGTTGAAACATTGAAACCATGAGTTTTAACCCAACTTAGAGCTTCCCTAACTCCTAAAGCTTCAGCCACTGATGGTTTGAATTCCTCCCATACCGGCACAATCTTTGCTGCAACAAAAGAACAGGAATCATCTCGAACAACAATACCGAGACCAGCCCTCTTTTGCGCTTTGAAGATAGCTGCATCCACATTCACTTTAAAAAAACGAATGGGGGAGGGTGCCAAACTGTATTACCAACTTGAAGATTCGGAGATAAAGGGGTAA
>CAVNYN010230780.1:0-23204 GCA_963692815.1 Nyctanthes arbor-tristis
TCAAACAATTCTCTTGTAGTAATTAACAGGCAAACTATTGACGGCCCCAATAATACCTACGATATGGAGAATAATCCTGGAACATTAACAATATTCCCGCTTTCCCGATGTGTTTCCTCCCTAATTGTTCATTGTTCGAGATTTCAAGTCTCTCAGCCGCCTTTCAGGTAGTCCTTCATTTTGTATTTCCGCCAGTTTCCGACATTTTCATGCATGATCTGCCGGTTCCATTCTGAGAGTGGAACCCTAAAATCACTCTTCAATTTGTGGCCTCGTTTGGTAATGCATATCACTGTATCATCAATAAATAAAGAAAATAAATATAGAATTCTCTAGATGTCTTCTTCGCATTTTCCAAAATGTCCACATTCAATAACATTTTTGAAAAGACGGTCATCTTGATGGTGAAGTGTCAACTTTCCCTCCAATCAATCCTCAAGTCAATTCTCAAAATTGTTCGGTTTTAGTTTTCAATTTTGCAAAATACTAAAAAGTGGTTTATTTCATAATTTCGAAAATGTGTTTTCTGGAAAAAGGAAAAAAATTGTTTTAAGAAGGCTAAAAACAATAATAATGTTGTTATGTGAGTAAAAATTAAAAACATCAGAAAATAAAGAAAAAAAATTCTACTTCCAAAACACACAACAGAAAATGAATTACTTAATTCAAAACTGAATTACGAACGGAAAAAAATCCCTATCTTTTGATGCGTAATTAGCCGTTAGTCCTATTTCAACTCTATATATATATATATATATATTCTCGTACATGAACCTTTGCAATTAGCCTTACCACACCACCAATTCTACCCAAATAACCAACTTCATTTTTCATACATATGTATTAAGAATATGAATATTATTGAAAAAATAAAATGTAAAAATACTTTTTCAAATATACTTTTATTTTCTGCTTGATGAAAAATAAAAATCCACTATATACTTTTATTTTTCCTTCGATTTTCATTTTTCCCCCTCCTTATAATCTCTCTCTCTCTCTCTCTCTCATGTTAACCATAATTATTTTAATCATTTGCTTAATTTTTTTAAGTAATCATTTGCTTAATTAATTTGCCTAATATCCACAATTGTGTTCAAACAATATACTCCTTATTTAGTATTTATTTCTCTTTATATTATTATGATATGATTTTAAAGCGATTATAGAGGAAGATAATAGACCCTTAATCAAGGTTTTGTGAGTTAATTAGGGTATGTCATTAGATCATGTAGCTCTTGTCAACAACATACTCGCTATTAAATAAGGTAAACTAGGATTGATCATTATTTTTCGTTTATTAATTGAGATTCTTAATCTATGTTTTTCCTTTTCTAAGGTGTTTTTTTTTTCTTTTAGTACAAGGGGGGGACGTAGAGGTGAGAATTGTGACTCAAGCACATATCAAATATGCCGGTAAGTAGGTGTTTATAACAAGCCACATTAGTCAGATTCTTAATCAATTTTAAAGAAAAAGCTAGGCAATATAGATGGAACAGAGTGAGTAAATCAAACAAATCTTAATTATATCTCGATATTTAATTTACAATAATACTACTTAATACCATTAATTAATACTCAACACCAATTTATTTTGTATACGCGCCTTATTAATTGATAAATCACTTAAAAAAAATAAGACTTTGACTCACATTTAAGACATCTTGCCAATTACATGACACTTTGTGCTATAGCACCACTATACTACATAATCTTTTATTAAACATATCATTCAATAACTGCTATCTAATCACGTAATTGTAACTATTGTAATTAAATACCTTTACATTCTTAAAAGAAACAATCTAACGAGCAACAATGTCGATTTTTGCTAACCAACCTTACATCAGTCATCACTTAGCTACAGTGCAAAATAACGCGGACGAATATAATTAATGAATCAACGTGCGACCAATCAGCAGGTGTTACAAAAACAACACGGTATGGTACATTTAAGGAAAATCGATTGGCAATTTTCATAAAAATCTTGGTAAATCACAGTTGACTACCCGTACACATACACTGCATGGAATTGGCATCTTCTCTTTTCAAGAAAGACTTTGGAAAGCAGCATTAAAATGGCAGTAAATAGCAGAGACGTAAAAGATGAATGAATAAACACTTTGAGAAAAACAAAGAGGCCACCAAAGCTCTTCTATATTTTTTATTATTATTATTATTATTATTATTATTATTATTATTATTATTATTTTTTTTTGCTTTCTCTAAAGAAGAAAGCAATTTATGGATTTATTATGGATATATAAAAACGGCAATCCAATTGGAACGGATCCAAATGCGTGACGTTTGAATGCAAAATCCCAGCAAATACGCTTTCTCATCGCTCTAAAAATGGCAAGTAATCCAATTTTTTTTTCTTCTTTCCCACTCCACCATTTGTTGTGTGATTTATTACTTCCTTTTCTTGAAATACAGAAAATTCAAATGACACCACAGGTTACAAGATTCAACAAACACTCCACTTCTCTCTGTATATACATACATATACATACGCATTCGTCTCTCTCTCTCTCTCTCTGTACATCTCTGCAGAAACAGAGACATACAGACTGATAACCTACGAGAAAAATGGGTTTTGGGCCCTCTGTTTCGACTGTTAAGGTTAAACATTTCTTTGTTTTCTGGAGTCTGATGAACTGGTTCTCTGTCATCTGTCTGGTTACACCAACCCGTGAGTTTTTCTTTTTTGGCTTCTGTACGGTGTTTTGTGGTTTTTTTTTTTTTTTTTTTTGGGGGGGTGGGTAGGATAAATTAACGGGTTTGATGGGTTTACTGTAAAAATGAAGAGAATTTGAAAGCATTTGGAAATTTCTTTTAATTTCAGCTGTAATGCAGATGGTTATGATTCAATGGATCCTAATGGGAACATCACAATTAAATGGGATATCATGCAATCAAATAGCGGCACAGAAGATGTAAGTTGTTTCTATGAATTTCCGAAGATTGTGTCATCTCATATTGGATATTAAAATCAGGGACGTCGAGTTGATGTTTACACTTTTTTGTTGTCCAATCTAACGGACAAATATACGATCTTGAAGGTTTCTCGAGTGATAGTAAATGTGTAGATTCAGCACTTTCTTTATTCAGTATTCAAAAACGAAGCTCTACCTATTCCAGGTGAAGGTGTCGATAATCAACTACCAGTTATTCCGGCACATAGAGCATCCCGGCTGGAAGCTAAGCTGGGCATGGCCGGGGAACGAGGTTATATGGAATGTTTGGGGAGCCGAAGCAACGGAACAGGGGAATTGTTCTGCATTTAGAGGAGGACAGCTTCCCCATTGCTGTGAAAAGGAACCAGTAATAGTAGACCTTTTGCCTGGTGCCTCATATAATAAACAGGTTTCAAATTGTTGTAAAGGTGGAGTACTTTCGTCGATGACTCAAGACCCTGAAAAATTTGTCTCCGCTTTCCAGTTGAGTGTTGGAAGTTCTGACACAAAAGGTTCTGGACCCGGAATCCCTGTAAATTTCACTCTTGGAATTCCCGGGTACACCTGTGGAGAACCGTTTCAAGTCCCTCCGACTAAATTCAGCGAAGATCAAGGCCGTAGATGGACACAAGCACTCGGTAAGTTGAGTAGAGTAGAGATAATAGCTCGTTTTATAACATAGACTGGATAGTACTGAACAATATGTATCTGGGTATATTGCAGCAACATGGAATGTTACGTGTTCTTATTCACAGTTTAGAGCTTCGCCGGCTCCAAAGTGTTGCGTCTCCTTATCAGCATTCTACAACGACACCATCATTCCATGCCAAGAATGCAGCTGTTCTTGCAAAGATGAAACAAAATGTGTAATGTAATTCCCAAAGTCTTTGAAAAAGCAAAACTGTTTTAGTTTAGAGGAAGTCTTTAACAGAAAAGTCGCACTGTGTAAATGATGCAGCCAACTAATGAGGGACTCTAAGACGACCTCTCTTCATCGTCCTATTGTGGACACTCTCCTTTATAGTTGTAATCGATAGTGTTTAATTGATTGATTGTGTTGTTTCAGGCCTGGCGATCTGCCACCAGTACTGCAACTGAACCACCATGAGCCACCAGAACCAGTGGTGCAATGTTCAGACCATATGTGCCCCATAAGAGTGCACTGGCATGTGAAACAAAGTTACAGAGAGTACTGGAGAGTCAAAATTACGGTGACAAATCAAAATCTTGTCAAGAATTACAGTCAGTGGAATTTGGTGGTTTTACACCCCAATCTCCAAAGTGTTACACAAGTTTTCAGCTTCAACTACAAGCCCCTCAACCAATACAGCTATATCAGTAAGTCTCATTCATACCTGTACCAGTTTTCTTACTGATGTAATATTAATCACTCGTTGTATCTTCAGACGACACGGGAATATTTTATGGGATTAAGTACTACAATGACATGCTGCTACAAGCAGGGGAGGATGGAAATGTGCAGTCAGAACTGCTGCTGCAAGATCGGAAGAGCATGCGTGGGATTTTCACTTTCAGAGAAGGATGGGCATTTCCCAGAAAGGTTTCATTTAATGGGGAAGCATGTGTAATGCCTACAGTTGAAGATTACCCTAGGCTTCCAAATGCTGCAACGTATGAGTCTCCTGTAGCCTCCTGTTTAATTCTTTCACTGTTCATTCTGTTTTTTATTATAATGTAATGAAAAATTCTTCCTTCAAATAAAAGATGATCCTCATTAAATTATGTGGCACATGTTTCTTTTGTTTCTACCCTTGCATGTAGTATACTAAAGTGTATTGGTTTTACGTCATATAAGCTATAACTTTTGAACAAAGTAGTGGCGATTCCCTACATCATACTCGTGTCGGGATCGATGTTGGAGCACTTGTGTTGAGTGTTAAAATATAGAGCTAATTAACTGTGCGTATACTTTATAATGATGGATATAAGTAGCAGCCACAATTATGATAAGAATCTCAAGTTTGATCCAAACAACAAAATAAAAGGATAAATAAGAAGTAGATCCCCCAACTCAAATTCTAGGGGAAAGTTATCTAAATATTCAATATTCACCAGAAACTCGAAAATTCCGTTGTTAAAGTAGCCATCGTCTTGGGTTACTATAAGAAACTGGTACATCAAAAGTTTAAGAGTTGATGAATTTCTAGCAAGTGATGATAAATCTATCACATGACATGCAACACTAGATCAAGATTAGAGAACCACCTCGGGTAAGTCACTCGCCGAAACTATTTCTGGCAGACTACCAGGCGCACAGGAGAGACTAATTTCAACAGAGAGAACGCCAAAAACAAATACGACAACGGAAAGAAAATAAGCACAGAGCGTGGAATAAGCAAAGCCGGCAAGTATAAAGGAAGAACTTGATTGAGTCTAGCTTGATCCGATAAAAGGGAAAGCGATCCACGGTAAATATGCTCAAATATTAAGTTGGCCAGAAAGTGGAGTGCTGGCAGCACTTGCTTCCTTATGTCTCAGTGAAAGATTAGCAAATTGTTGATCAAGATCGCTGCTTTTGGCACGTCGATGATTAGAACCCTTCTGCTGCTGTAGTGGGGGTGGCTGCTGCTGCTGATACAAGGCTCGTAACCGTGCCACTTCTCTCTCCAATACTTCATGCTCAACTACACAAGCATTGACAAATTTTTGTACAGATACGTTACTAAGATCTTCCAGTTAAGTGCGGTATCTCTCCAATTCAGAGTAATTATCAAAAACCAAGGTGATAGTAACTTTCATGAGTAAGAATTTGAGATCCAATATACAAGTACACAAAAATATCATCTGTTACCATATTTCATGCACTCATCAAATGTATTTCTTCAACAACGACAACAATACTGGGCATAATGAGAAGACATTCACAACTGCAGGAAAGAAGTTTGCCTTTCTGCCCAAAAATCATATTTTAAACCGATTTATTTAATATTCAAATCCTAGCAGTTTGCTCTAGTTGATACACGTTAGGGGTAGACATGGTATCAAATGACACCTATAGAAGGGGATGATCCAACTGTCAAAGCTCATTAGATACCGACTTAAAGTTCATGCATAAGGGTATTTACATGCCATATTACTTCGTCCATCCATGAAAGATAGTCCACTTTGTATTTTCACAAATGTTAAGAACGTCAAATTAATATTGTTGGAAATGTAAAATTTAGAAACAGTTCAGTTTTCTTATTATAACCTCCTATTATTTCACTATAACGATTCTTATTTGTTGGTAACAACGCAATTAAATAGAGGCATTAAAGAAAACTGAAAGATCAACTACATTTTCACAAAAAGAGCGGACTATAATTTGGGATGGAGTAAAAAGGAACAGTGAACTATCTTTTTGAGACAAAGGGAGTATCATATTTGAATCAAATCAAGAAGGATGATTTTGGAAAGGTTTAACAATACTAAACTCAAATGCAGCAGTCTAGAAGATTGGCGATAAGATAAAAAAAACTTACAATGCTTGATAAACTGCTCCTGAGCTAAACTTTCTAATCGTTGTTTCAGAGTTTTATTCTCCATGTTCAGAATTAGATTCTGTTGGTTGAGAAATTCGAGCTCAGCAGCAACTTCAGAGCCTTCAGCCTGCAATTATAAATAACCGAGTGAATATCAGTGATATTCTATAATAAAGAAAATAAAATCAAATAAAATTTCATCTTTATCTGTCTCAAGTATGGAACAGTCACCTGTAGTGCTTGCACATTTCTTTCAAGTTCAGCTATGTATTGAAGTTTCCTGACCCGTGAACGTTGAGCAAATTGCCTGAATAAGATAGAAAGTTCAAGCTTATGAAACGATAAATACAAATCCAAGTATGAAGTTCCCTATCAAATGTGACTAAGAAAGTTCACAAGAACAAAATCTCGGGATAATACATAAACAGCAGCTGGCAACTAAAGAAAAGAGACAAACTCCTTGGCATTTGGGATTAAGAGATCATGGAATGTAAAAACTGATTCAACATTGTCTATTACCAATAGATTCAGACGCTATCTTATCATTGGGGCCGCGTACCAACTCCCCCCCCCACCCTTTTCCGATTTCTCTTCTCCCTTCTTTGTGGGAAAACTATAATAACCTGTAAAAAGGGCAAAAAAGACTAGCTGACTGCGCAAGAAAACAGGGTAACTAAGACTTAAGAGGCCAGAAGACTATGAAATCAAAAATATAATAAATAGTTTATTGTGTAAGGATCCAGGCATTAAGATCATCTACACTAGTTCCATTATGATTTCTCATGAAACCAGAACTGTGGCACTAGCAAACATTAGCTGGCTACATAAGAGAACAAATAAAATTTCTTTGAATTTTGAGATTAGAAGACTTGAACTCAAAAGAACCCAGTCACAGTTAATTTTTAGGTATATTAACATACTGCTTGGCACGTTTATTGTCCATCTCAGATGAAGAAGGCTTGGCATGAACAGAGTCCTTCTCAGAAGAATCTTTTGGTTCACAAGGACCACACTCAACAGGATCCTGCTTTTCAGTAAGTGAAGAGGGATTCCTCTCTGCTTCTTTTGAAGTACTTGATGATAATCCTGCATTTTGAACAATGGTATTATCCTTGGGAGAAGGAATTCGGCGAGGAGGTGCAACTGGATTCACAGGCATATCCCATGCCTGATTCTTGATTTTGCTTAACGAGTTTTGTTCCCCATACATAGAGCCATGCAGCAAATCTCCATAAAGATCAATTTGTTGAGATCCCCAAGATGGAACTGGGGTTAAATTTATGACTTTGTTATTGTCTGGAGCAGCATAATTCGCGTTGCCAACATTTGCGGAATCAATATATGCAAAAGAGTCACTAGATGAGCGCCTATGGCCTCCTCTGCGCACAGGAGTTTCTGGCTCATTAAGGAGTTCATCGAACCAAGAAGGTTGTTCCTCTACTAAAAAACTCTCCGAGGAAGTGCGCTGGTGGTATGGATTTGTATCTCTAGGCTTGGGAAGACCTTTTGCTCCAGCCACTGAACTAGGGATATATTCACCATATGATGGATATATACTAGGAAAAGGACTTTTTGGAGGCAACGAATTTCTCCCATTGTACATCATATTTCTGAAGCTAGATGGTTACTGGGAAATTTCCATAGCAAAAATTACCAGGTCCTGCCAAAAACATTAATGGAATCATTACCAGAAAAATAAACCCGATGACCTGAAAGCAAAATTCCATGTATTGGAGTTCCGTAAAAAAAATTCCTGAACGACGTATCTCAGGTTTATGCAAGATGGTTGAAAATGAAACAGCATCAAGGAAACAAAACAACCAACAAAATGGCAAATGCAGGTGAATTAGCACTTATGAAGAGAAGTGGATATCATGTAGAAACTAAGTATTTCTAGAAAAAACATGAAACATATGCCTATGAAATAAGCACCCAAATACAAGAAGAAAACTATATGCAATGTTTCAAAGAGAATCGACCAAGTGCCCCACTCATTGACCATCTCACTTCCCATTACAACCTAAAAAATGAATAAGCATTGGAATGAGCCAGAATTTTCCAACTCAATCCGGTGATTAACATTTGAATGAACAAGGCAAAAAAAAAAAAAAAAAGAAAAAAAGAAAGAAAAAGAAAAATCACGCATGAGGCGATCATGGAATTAGCCGCCAGCCATATGACTACTAGGATTCTGGGAATCGGTAATAAGAAACTCTAACAGCATATCACCACTGTGCTCAGCTAAAAATTGGCAACATAACATCAAAATCCAATTCAGGAAACAATATTCTCCATTTCAAATCAACTAAGCCCGAAATTACTACACCCATAAATATATACAAAAGAAAAAATCCAACCTTTACATCGTCCACATTATCTCATTCGCCATTATATCGTTCTAAATTTAATTAAACAACAGAAATCAAACAATCAGTCTCAAGCCAACATTCAATTACACACAGATTGAGAGGCTTAGAATAAAAAGGAATGCTGACCTTCAAATAATCGCGAATAAAGATCTCGGCAATGTCATTTAAAGAAAACCCAGAAATAATAGGAATCAAAGCTCAAACGAGCTACCCTTTTTAGGGTTTCTTGTTCTTCTCCTTCCGCAAAAGTCCCTCTGGCCTTTCGTTTGTTTGGCTTGTTTCTCAATGTTTCTCTCTCCACTATTCCCCAATATGATATACAGATATAGGTATTCTTGACAGCCAAATATGAGATGTTTTTATTGTTTATGTTGCCATTTTCTGTGTTTTACAAATTTTTAACCAGAAAGATTCTTATCAACGCAGTAATTTCTTTGCAGATTTCTCCCGCAGTGAATCTGTACCAATGGGATTCATTTGTTAATCTATTTTTTGCGCATTAATTAATAATATAATAGGGTTAAATGTTCGGCAAAATCACCTACATTGCCATTTGTGAGCTAATTAAAACAAAAGAAAATTATCTCGCCTCATAAAATTATTTCTTTATTATTTCATGTCGATTTGTTGACATAATAAGAGCTTGTTTAATGCTCTTTATTTGTTAAAATGAGAAAATTTTATAATGAGAAGATAGGTAAAATGTGTATTGAAAATGTAAAAAAGTGGAAAATATGTGGTTGTAATTGAATAGTTATCAAATCAAATGTCAAATCAATAATAGCTAAAATTATAAATTGGTAAAATAAAAATCATCAAACAAGCTCTAAGTATGCCAATTGCTAGTTAAATATAATCTTATAATCTCTATCAAACGACAATTTCATGCATGTCAAGCTAATATTTTATTGCATGACTCATTAGTAAAGAATCACAAAGTAAATACATAAAACAAGTAACTATGGAGCTTTGGCGAATGAAAAAAGTACGGGTTACGATAATCTCTCCTCTTGATTCCAACCTTATAAAATGTTGTACCCTTTTCTGGTCATTTTTAATGTAAAACATGCAATAAGTATAATAATTTGTTTATTTAAGATATGTCGTGCTAATCTATAGCTGTTGAGCACGTTGTTATGTAATAGGGACCACAATAGCAATTAGGAACTCTCTTGATTGACCAACCACAACAATTTCTTGGATTTTATTTTTGACAACTTGCAATAGGCACTTCTTGATGGAAGATTATGCTTTGGTTTAGAAACTCACTTTCTTGGATTTTATTTTTGACAACTTGCAATAGGCACTTCTTGATGGAAGATTATGCTTTGGTTTAGAAACTCACTGGTTTAATATTATTATTACTAAGGAAACAAGATTAATTAAATATCATAAAGAATATACTATTGCTAGCTAATTCATTTGTTTATTGTCATGGTGGGGGTACCAATTACATTATTATTTAATTTAATTAATACATTATTATCGCTTCCACTCATTGGCATGAAAAATCAAGATTACCCTTATATATATATATATATCAACTCTGAGAATTTAAAATAGAGACCAAGATGAAACGTGATAAACAAAACATAAATAAATCCATATTGAACTAGAATTACAGACATTCTCTATCTATAACAACTTAATATTTGTGTAAAGATTTACATATTAATTCTGTTATTTAGCTGGTGTTACATATAAAGATAATTAAAACGCCAATCGACCAGGAATTAAACAGGGTGGATTATCATTGGGATAGTTTTTGGATTCTATATATAACGCATGTGCTTTCTTAACTTGTTCACGGCATCAAATTCCACACATGCCTCCAATTTGAAAAGTGGTCCATCCTAATTACCAGCGTACAACAACAAAAGATCCATATTTCTGTCAAACACAATTACACAAACAAGTTGGAAAAGTGACCCACAAACTATAAAATATAACCACCAAAAAAAAAAAAAATGTGTTGGGCCCACTTCAAAAACCATCTCCATATTATATTTGTCGAGTCAAATCTCCTGCAATACCATGTTCTTTTAAACTTAACATATACCACCCACCCCCTCCCCCCCAAAAAAAAAAAAAAAATACCAAAAACACTTTTTGCTCCCATCCGAAAAGAAGAAAAGAAATAAAAAAATGAAAACCCAGAATCTGGATCAAGTATAATACAGGTAAGTAAGATATGGCAGTGGCATAAATAGCGTATAATTGATCTAGTCCAATGCTGTTAAAAATTTAAATAGAACCCCCAAAAAACTATCTTTCTTGCTTGGGTTAGAAAGACAGCTCCAGGACTCTTGCAAAGTGATACAGACCCCGGGAACTAAAGCTTTAACTTTCTGCATTGCAAACCCTTGAATGTGCTGAGTATCATAAACATTCAACTATGGGTTGGCAGAAACAAGCTGCAAAAAGCAGACAAACAAAGAAAATATGCAAAATGTGTAGACATGAGATGAATGAATTGTGTATTCTCCAACACCTGATAAAGAGCTCAAACAAGAAAGTTAGAACATTCAACTCAAAACAAATTAAGTGTCAAAAGAGAGCCCATTCTGTGCAGTTAATTCAGCAAGTTTCCTTTCCAAACTCCACACTTGCTCAAGGTTCTTTATGCTGACACTTGTATCAGTGCATCTAATCTCAAGTTTTGCAACACTAAATATGTGCAAACAGTCTCCAGTGCTACTTAGAGAACCTGTGAGTCAAAAGGAAGCTTGCAGTAGTCCAAACCTTCGGCCGTTTGAATTTCACCATCTTGACTGACTATTTGGTCTACCTCACACTTAGGTCTCTTGTGTTGCAAAGCGTTGCCCTAGCTAATGCACAAAATTTACTACCTCAAGTATAGAGGACTAACCAACAACTAATATACCTCTTCAGCAGTAAATTTACTACCTTGTAAACTCCAAACAAAAAGCCACGGCCTTTTCCCATGCTGCAAAAAGAATTTACACAAGGTACTTCCAACCTCTGATGTTTTCTTGAATTAAGCAATAGAGAAAACACAATGTTACCCACATATTAAGATGTACAAATAAATCGCAAGTTTGCATACAAAAGCATCTAATAGGTATAGCTAGAAAATTATGTATGGCATGTTGGGAGAGTGGCTAAAATTTTCAACAAAATTAAATACATGAAAAAAACCTCATTACATTGAACTATCTACTGACCTGGTACCAAACCAGATTTTACAGCAGAAATTCTTTTACAATAGAGTCTACATCTATTTTCTCAGCAAATTCTCGTTCCATGTAGAGTGTCATCCAATCAGCAAAAAGATCATCATCATCCTCAATATTGTCACCAAATGCAGTCTTCATATGATCCACTGCAGAAAATGCCCGGTTGGCTGTTACCTTATAAACAGACACTGTCCATATGAGACCAATCAACCTAGTCAATATAACATACTGAACTTCTACTTGTAACCAATTCTAGGTATAATTTGGAAAGTGTTGATACTTGAATATGAGGATCACGAATCACATCGTGCTGATAATGTAGCAACTCACATTTCAAAGAACAAATCTCTTGTGGTGTAAAATCTTGAAGATAAAACGTTTATGCAAGCTTGCAAATATCATCGATGTTAATCGATTCAAATGAATTATTAGGTTCAGCCACACTGAGAGAGACATATTTACAGATGATTACTCTAGATACAGACATATTTACTTAGTGACCCGAAAGTCTAAAGCTTCTGAAATGTTCAAAACCTTCAAGGCTGAAGTGGAAAAACAATTAAGGTAAATGTATCAAAGTACTTCGATCAGATCGAGGTGGAGAATACCTATCTCATGAATTTAGGACTTACTTATCAGAAAGTGGGATCTTATCCCAACTGAGTGCACTAGGTACACCTCAACAAAATGGTGTCGCTGAAAGGAGAAATAAAACCCTGTTAGACATGGTTCAGTCTGTCAAACCCCTCAATATATCGATGGGTTGTTATTTAATCCATATGCCGGAAGTATTTTAAGTACAAATTTTTACTCATGTCAAAATCGAGGAGCAAGACTTATCAATCAATTTTCTTTTGTTCGTTAGATAAGGTGGTGTTGTTTGACATCTTCAACTCATTTAAAGTTGTAGTATTTATAACGAGACAATATCGAAGACAATTTATTTACATTCTTAAGATCAAACAATTCTATGTTATGTGAGTCATTCCTTATATTTAATTTATATGAAAGAACAAGATATACTCTAAATAAAAGCCACTTTATATATATAACCGAACACAAACTTGAGAGACCCTAACATGTGAAAATGAGACAGCCAATCTTGTTGCAAAAGCTATTTTTATATTGTTACCCTACAAGTCAATTTTTATTTAGTTATTAAGTTATCATACATATACTTGACTTACTTCTATCATTATATCTTCTTAGATCGGAAGAGCGTCGTAACATAGGTCTCTCCCTCATAATCTTATCATGGTGCAAAAGATTGAGGGAGTAAGTACAAAAGATCTCAAAGTCATAAGTGGTTCCCAAGTATATTATAAATATTGGCTCATCATCATAATGGGCCTAAGCATCCGTCTCGACCACATGCATAATCTTGCTCCCGTCGTGAGATAGCCTCCACTCCTCGGCTTGCTTTTCATTATCCTTCGATTGATCATCTACCAAATATTAAATGCATACAAAGTGAGTATAAAATACCCCGTGAGTAATACATCATTTTGGTTTACCAAAGGGTTATAGAAAAATCATTTCATGTTACAATCTTAAGAACATTAAGATGCATAAATCTTTTGAATGTATTATGGGGCCCAAATACTAGAAGTTCCTACTACCCATGGCGCTTTATTGCCTTTCAAATACCAATATGGTAGTGGCAACACAATAGATTCATAACAATTTCCAGTTAGCTTTTCCCGGATTTCCAATCTTTCATTAATCCAAAGCAATTAACATGGATCAAATCAAAGCAAACAATACAAAATGGGTAGAGGGACTCTAGCACTTCTTATACAAGAAATCATTTTAACAATATCCAAAACACATACCTTTGCTTGAACTTATTTGAAACTTTATGCATACAAGTAAACCAAAGTAATAAATTACTCACCTTGTTTTCTTATATCTTGGAAGTTGAGTGAATGTTAGTGAGTGGCAAAACACCTTCAATTCCTTAGTATATCCAAGCAAAATAACCTTTAGAATGTAAGTTCTACATGTATATGGAATATGCCTTGTTTGAAGAGAAAAAAGAGAGCTTTTGAAGGTCTTTTGGGAGTGTTCAAAACCATGCACCATTTATGGACGAATTTTCGTTCTTGTTTTCTAAGAGTTTTTTAGTTCCACCAATGAAGCTCCCACTTGTCCTATAACAATGAGTAAAATTGGAGGGATGAGAATTCTTTCTTATAAGTCAACATGCCAAGTGTGGGTTAAAGATTGAATCCATGTGGGAGATGTCCATTGAATACAAAGATCTTAGATTTTTCTTTTTTATTTCTTAGTAAACCCCTTTACCTATTGAACTCTATAATTAAGTTCTTATATTTCCGACTATACTAGTGAGACATCACATCTTTACTTTAAGCATCTTTTCGGTCTCAAAATTTACTACCCAATTAAGCTTAGTCGTTCTTTTAGCAAATTTTCCGTAAGCGATGTGGTAATTGACATACATTTAAGTAATCATCAAACAAACAAAATGTCTTCAAATTCTTATAAAATGTCTCGACTATTCATCCAATTATAAGATTTATTCCTCGATTACTTATAGTTAAATGTTAAAACCAATTATTATTCCTAAGATGCCACATTAACGTAGATAAGTACTCGGAGTGTTTCACAGTCAATGCTTAGCTTCTCTACATTACCGATTTCTTTTGGGGTATGCTCTACAAACTGCAGCATACTTGTTTAATCTAGTACCATCTAAATCTATTCCTAAAACACCTTTAGAGATGTGGAATGGGCGAAAGCCTAATCTATATTACATTCGGATATGGGGATGTCCAGCGTATGTGTTGAAAGGAAAGATGGATAAGATGGAAACAAGATCAGAGATATCTTTGTTTGTGGGGTATCCAAAAGGAAAAAGAGGGTATTCCTTCTATAGTCTTTAAGATAGGAAGGTATTTGTGAGTACAAATGCAACTTTCCTGGAGGATAAATACATAGAAGAGTGTGAATCTAAAAGTAAGGTACTACTGGAAGAGATTAACAGAAATAGTTCCAACATATCTATTCTAGAGATCCGCGTAGAACCTGAAACTCAAGATTCTGTTCCTCTAGCACCGATGGTGCATATTCTTAGTAAGAGACAAACTCAAGTTTCTTCGGTTACACCCACTAACTTTGCTGCACCAGAAGTTGAAGAGGAAGAAGCTCCTGTAATTCAGTCACTACTTTTACCGGGGGGTTTGGAAACTGAAATACAGGAACAAGAGACAAAAGAAGCAGTAGAAGAGCAAAACCCAATCGATCAGGTTGTCCATGAAGCTCCACAGCTTAGAAATAGTGGGAGAATGAGAAGATTACCCTCTAGGTACTGCCATATGGAGAATCTTTTGAAGCAGTCTCCATTGAGCAGGAAGAGGACCTCACTTCATATAAAGAAGCTATAGAAGATATAGATGCAAATTCTTCGAAATGTGCTATGGATATAGAAATGACATCCATCTACACAAACACTGTTGGGAACTTGTAGATGCACCTAATGGGGTAGAGCCTATAGGATGCAAATGGGTCTACAAAAAAAAAAAAAAAAGAGAGAGGAATAGATGGAAAGTTGGAAACCTTTAAAGTTAGATTAGTTGCTAAGGGTTTTACCCAGCGAAAAGGAATCGATTACGAGGAAATCTTTTCGCCTGTAGCCATGCTTAAATCTATAAAAATTCTCTTATCTATTGCAGCTCATTATGATTATGAGATTTGACAAATGAATATCAAGACTGCTTTTCTAAATGGAAGTCTTGACGAGACCATTTACATGGTATAACTAGATGGTTTTATCCAAGAGGGTCAAGAGCATAAAGTATGAAAATTGAAAATATCCATTTATGGGCTTAAACAAGCATCTCGATCTTGGAACATAAGATTTGATCAAACTATAAAAGGTTATGGTTTTGATAAAAATCCTGAAGAACCTTGTGTCTATAAACATATTATAGATGGTAAGGTCATTTTCCGTGTCTTGTATGTTGATGACATCCTACTTATCAGAAATGAAGTAGGGGCATTAACTACAGTCAAAAGTTGATTAGCACAACAATTTGATATATGAAAGATTTGGGAGAAGCTAGTTATGTTCTTGGAATCCAAATCTTAAGGGATAGGAAGAATAGATAGATAGTTTTATCACAAGCCACATACATTGAGAAAATACTGGTTAGGTTTGTAATGCAGAATTCCAAAAAGGGTCAAATGCCATTTAGACATAGAATTCAGTTATCACGGAGAATTGCCCTAAGACTCCCAAAGAAGTGGAATACATAAAGAAAGTTCCTTATGTTTCAGCAGTAGGAAGCCTCATGTATGCTATGCTTTGCACTCGACCAGATATTTGCTATGCTGTAGGGATAGTCAGTAGATATCAGTCAAATCCTGGACCAAAGCACTGGACTGCTGTTAAGCATATACTCATATACTCAAGTACTTGCGAAAAACTAGAGACTATATGCTAGTTTTCTCAGCTAAAAACCTGGTCCCCATAGGATACACTGATTCTGAATTTCAGGCTGACAGGGACTCTCGTAAGTCCACGTCAGGTTCAGTGTTTACCTTGGGTAGTGGTGCTATTATTTGAAAGAGTATTAAGCAATCTTGTATTGCTGATTCCACCATGGAAGCAGAATATGTAGCAGCCTGCAAGGCAGAGAAAAAGGCGGTATGGCTTACGAAGTTCCTCACAGAACTTGAAGTGGTTCCTACAGCTTTACTACCAATGACACTATACTGGGATAATAGTAGTGCAATAGCTAATGCAAAAGAACCAAGGAGGCATCAATGTGGAAAACATATTAAGCAAAAGTATCACTTAATCCGAGAGATAGTCCAAAGGGGAGATGTGACAGTGTGCAAGATTGTTTCAGCTGAAAATCTTCCAGATCCCTTCACCAAATGCTTACCTGTGAAAAGCTTTGAACAACGTGTTGAAGGGATAGGAATACTTAACATGTCTTATATACTCTAGGGCAAGTGGGAGATTGTTAGTTTCTGTCTAAAAGTATATCTAATATGTATTTTGACGACATTTGAAATAAATAAATGTTTAATTCATTTATAGCATATTTATTTATTATTCGATAATTGTAAAGATATTTTAAGTTGAGTACTTAAATCGTTAAGTACGGAAAGATTCAATTTAAAATACAATTAAAATCGTGTGCCTACAACTAGTGAATAAATTACGGACAATTTATTCTTATAAGGTTGTCTTAGTTTTTACTAAAGTCTATCGTTGACTTTTGTAGTAAAGATTAAGAGTATATTAGATATATTGAACTGGACTATATATAGAATTTAACTTGTGACGATGACCACAACAAATCGAATTCTATTTAACAAATCATACATGAGACCTTAATCCTGAACAGATTATAAACTTTGATTATTAACTTGAAATTCTTTGAAATACCAATGAGTGATATCAAAATTATTTGATCAATATCTCAGTATTTTAGGAATTGAAAAGTGACGTAATGAGGAACATATATTTGTAATATGGAATCCGTCAACCATTTAGGCGTGATCATGAACGCGTATAGAATTTCTATTAAACAGTAAACCTGAGCTCAGTATTTCAACGGTACAGTTAAATTATGATTGTGATGTGATCACAATGGACTGTTTAATTGGAAATTGAATATGAGATATTAAGCATATTTGAAAAGGGGCATCTTGGTCATTTTTGCCCAATCTCAAATATTCGCAATGATCAACGAGGGTCACACGTAAGATTAATTTGTTAGAGGATTATTATTATTGAGATAGTTGCTTCAGTAATTTCATTTGACCTAAGAGTGCAATTTCGTTATTATATTGGAGTAGAATGGAATAAATTAATTAAATTTCATTTATCAAGACTTGATTAAATCAAAAATAATTTATTGGAGCTTAAGTCAATTGAATCTGATCATGTCCCTTCAATGGCTTCACAATAAGAACTGAGATTACATTACAAGAGTTGTAATTTATTATGTTTTCACTCAAAATGAATATAGACCTAATATTAGTCTTGACACGTTCTTATTTAATGAAATAGAAAGATGGAATTTATTTTGATCCAAGAATAAATCTTGAGATCGGAAGAGCAAGGAAAACATCCTTAATTACCAAGACCAAGATGTTGTCTCGGAAATTAAGGATGAAATGAGAGGATTAAGAAGTTTCCGTTTTTTCTCTCATTTTATTCCTATTAATCATTCCATAAGATGGAATGATTTCTAAGGATTTTTTTTCCATTGAGCCTTTTTTGTGACCATACACAAAAGTGAGTGAAACAAGAGTGGGTTCTTCAAGGAAGAACATTGGAGAAGACAAGAGGGTGTGGAGAACATCTACAAAGCTCCAATCCATTGGAATTGCTGCTTGAATCTACCACTACACTTCAAGGGTATGATTCTCGTACTACAAAGTATTATTGTTTCCTCATCTAAATGATTTTATTTCACGTTGTACATAATTGTGAATTCTTTTGGTTTCTCGTATAAGAAAATTTATTTCTTGATACGGGGTGACGGGATCCAACAATGCAACGTTCTAGGAATTGAAATATTAGCATTTGATGCAGAACTCGTATCTCCATAGCGTTCCTTTCTCTTTTTAGAGAAGGAAACTTTCATTTCCGCTTTCTTCGCACAAAGCTGACGAGGTTTCATTTTAGGTGCTGAAAAGCCCAAAAAAACAACAATGATTCATCATTCATGATAGTTCATAATTCAATGATCCACAAATCCAATAGTTCAACAAGCACAATAATTCCACATTTCAACAATATCTAATCAGTTTCAAAATTCCAAGATACACATGATAAGTTGTAATAAGCATTACATGATTTAATACATTAACAGCGACATCAAGTAAGCCTGATAATCGAATAAGCACTAACAATTCCACATTTTAAAAGTCCAATCTACTCCAATAACCAATAATAAGACATAGCTTCAGAAGGAATAAACCACCAGCAACAAAACCTAAAATGCCACAAAACTAACGAAAATAATTAAAAATCATAAACAATAAATGAAAAAAGGAATGTGATATAAACAAAAGGTGAAGAAAAGAAAAGAGAAAGGAAATAAACTTAAGCCACTCACTAGTAATAATTATATAAATGTCGACACGACGGGTGAAAAAATCCCGTCAAAATATGCCCCAAAAAACTGTAGAAGTTCGATGAAATCCCCGAAGAAATGAGCAAGCGTAATCTCTTTTCTTTTCCCATGCAAAACTGAGGGAGATTGGGAAGGAGGGAGCGTACTAAACTTTCCCGGGGAAGACAGTTAGTGGCAGTTTGATTCTCACAATGATTTACAATGAGAAATTATAATGAAGTGATAAGGTGAAATAAGTAGTTTAGATTTAATAAAAGTTTGAAATTTATGATTATAAATGAACAGTTATCAAATTAGTAGGATAAGTGAAATTATAAGGTGGATTGATAAAGAAAATCAAACAAGCTCTTAATTTATGAAGGGTTAATTGCATCTAACGTCTCTAACCTTTCAAGAAATTATCGATTACGTCTCTAACCTTTAATTTTCTTTTTAGGCATCCTTAATCTTTTAAAAGTGTTACACCTAAAGTCCCTAGTGATATAAATCGTTTATTCTTCCGTTAAGTTTGAAGGCATTATGATAAAGTACAAAAACTTAAATATTTCAAAGTTAAAAAAAAAAAAGAGGTGGGGGAGACACCATGCTGTCGGAAATGACAACACTTTTGCTGCCAGAAATGGCAGACAAAAGTGCTGCCATCTCCGGCAACATGGAGAGAGAGAGAGAGAGAGAGAGAGAGAGAGAGAGAGAGACTCCCCCTTTTTGGCTGTCGGCAGTCATTGGTTTCCCCTTTTTATGCTACTATGTGGCTTCGTTCCCGTGAGACAATAAAGAAAATAACGTTGATGATAATATATATATATATATATATTTATATATATATATTAAAACATCATACGAGTTTTGGCGTGATTTTTAGACCTCCACTTACCCGAATTCAATTAGGGGGTAGGGGTTGGATCCCTACCCTAACTTTTTATTTTTTTTATTTTTTTGAGGGGAATAAATTTATTCAATCATGGAATCCGAGAGAAGCACACCCGAAATAAATAATGGGGGAAATAAGCCCATTCAACAACATTTTGAAAAGAATTAGCAAGAAGTCGATACGAGGGCCCTCCATAGCTAGAAGTTGACACTCCTCAATAATCACATCGAAATAAGAGTTATCGTCCACACTACGTTAAAGTGCATTAGCAACAGTGAGAGCATCCATTTCAATAGAGCTGACTTCAGGAAACCGAGACTTTATCCAAGAAAGAGCCTCTCTAACACCCAATGCTTCTGCCAGTAGTGGATCTGTAATTCCCCAAATAGGTACAATTTTAGCAGCAACAAATGACCCCACATCATCTCTACCACAATTCCAACACCAGCCTTATGATCATTCTCAAAGAGAGCGGCATCCACGTTCAATTTAAATGAGCCCGCAAGCGGTGGTTGCCACGAATTAACAACTGAAGTATTGGACCCCTCGTTTGCTCCTCTAATAGGTATATGAACATCTAGCCATTGTTGTAGGAATGAACGAGCAAGGCTCACAACTTTCAGCATTGTAAATAACTTACCCTGCCACACTACATTGCGGTTCAGCCAAATAGCCCAGCAAAGCATTCCAATCAAGTCGTTAGCATCTGCATTCTTGTTGAACAACTCATGCGTCCATTCTTTGAAAAGAGATGTATATAAGAGAGGAGGACATGTACCTTCCCTGTCAAATACATCTAAATGAAACTTTTGAGAGGATTAAACGAGTGAAATAAGGAGTACTACTCCCTTACATTATTAACAACTAACTTTGTTCTGCATTTGCCTATTCTAAGGAAGAGACATAAATTTACTTATCCTAAGGAAGAGACATAACATCTGTTCTCAAGTTGCCTAACATAATATCTGCCAGATATCCTGGATCGTAAATCTTCAAACTCGCGACAATTAGCTTCTCGAAAAATATGAGATATAGTTTATCACACTCATCCATCAGCACAAAAATTTTTCTTATTTTATAATGCAATGGCTAAAATCCTAGTTGAGGATTAGTAATAACAAAACAATCAACCTTCGAATCTGTTTCAATATCCACCGCATTTAAATCATACTGCCTACAAATGCATGGTCCTGCAAGAATAGCCTGAATTTCTGCAGCCACAATAGTGCAATCAATCAAATTCTGTAAAAATGCTACAACTTTCCTTTCAGGACTCCGAATAATACCTCCAGCAGCAAATTGCTTTTTATTTTTTTAAACAACCATCAGTGTTCATTTTCAATCTCCCCAGATAGGCTTTTGCCATACTACTTTGATAGCCTTCGTCTGGAACACAGCATCTATAGTATCCAACTGCTTTAATTCCAACATTTAATAATAGCCCTCCACCAATCTAATAACTCTAGTTGCAGACATAACTCTCCCTTGATGCTTTGCTTTATTTCTCTCAAGGCAAAGAAACCAAAAGATAAAAAGAAAGGCACATACCTTATAATCTGATTTTTCTTCCAGCAGTTAACACTCCAATATGTCGCAAGTTGCATAGGATGAATAGAAAATATCTAGTCAGCCCCATCTGACCAAGGAAGTGTGATCACACCTTTTTGGCAACCGCACCTGAAACAAGGACATGTTCAACAGTTTCCTCATCTCTGCAACAAAGAGATTTAGATGGCAATTGCACCTTTAGTTATACTTTTAAGTTATATTATCAACAGGAATCCAATTATGCCAAACCTTCCAGATAAAAGTGAAATTTTTCTCAGAACAATTTTATTCCATATAGAACTGTAGGACTTTTGCAAGACTCTGTGCTGTTTTATTTTACAACAACAAGAGGCAGTAGATAATTCACCATTGGCTTCCTCTTTCCAATAAATCACATCAGGACTTGTCAGAATATGAATTTGGCTAATAATCTGCACTAACTGATCCGACAGCACACTACTGAGTTTCTGAATTCCACTGATTCCTATAGAAAAAACCATTGACCCTTAACTGTGGGGGATCAGTAACAAGCCCTTTATTATACAGAGGTCCTTCAGGTAACCAGTTATCATAGCAGAAATCAATCTTTCCATCCCTTATACACCATGCAATACCAGGTTCAATCAAGTCTTTTACTTTCAACATTCTAGCCCATGTGGAGGAATCCTGTGCTTCGGCTGTAATCAATGAAGGGTGCCTACCATTGCAATATTTACGAGCTAAAACTTGACTCCACAAAGACCCTCTTTTCCTGAATTTCCTCCACAATTTACATGCAAAGGAGTGAGCAACATCAGCTAATTACCTGAAGCCTAACCCACATTCATTAAAAGAGCAACACAGGGATCCCCATGATGTCCAGTGTATCTTTTTTTTCATTAGCTTTAGCTCCCCACAAAAAGGAATTAAACTACAAGTTTAGGGGTTTCCAGAACTTGAGGCAAGTATATAGGCAATGAATTGGTCACATGCTTTAGCAAAATCATCCTACCACCAGCTGACAAAAATTGATTCTCCCAAGATAATATAATGCAATCTTCTTGTGTCCCTTAAATAAAGGAACACCAAGATACTTTATAGGCAGGGAGTGATAATTGAATCCAGTAACATCCGCCAAAACATTAATATGCTTCTGATTGATAGCAGTGAAAGAACCTTTTTTGAATATTAATAAACTGGCATGATCCTTTGGTATAAGCATCAGGAGAGAAGCCTTTTGACCAATACAAAATATTATAACATCATCTTCAAAACTGAGGTGAGATATGGAGGGAGCCCCATAAATAAATGCGATTAATATTATTGAAAGCTTTATGTTGCCCATACAATGTGTTGAGATCCGTTGAGAGAGATTCAGTTAGAAGCACAAACAGGGAGGAGACAACAGATCCACTTGCCTCAAACCCCGTCTTTAGAAGGAAAATGTCCAGTTAATTCCCCATTTATAAATAATGAAAAATGCCAACCGCCATCACATCTCTTAATCTTATCCAGCCAAATATTGTCAAAGCCAAAAGCCAATAATACCTTATATAGGAAATCCCAAGACACCATATCATATGCTTTGGCCATATCCAATTTCAGAATAACATTTCGTCCCCTAACCCTTTTTTTCCTTCTAAACAAAGATCACTTGTAATGGAACTTTTCATTAGTATAAGCAACCAA
>CAVNYN010230783.1:0-13420 GCA_963692815.1 Nyctanthes arbor-tristis
CTATCATTCTATCATTCTAATATTCGGATGAGTACAATAGAATGATAGTTTTGCTAGATATTTCAAGCACATGACACGTAACTGTCCACCGGATGATTTCTTAAAAGAGATATTGCCTTATTCTATCATTAAAAGACAAGTAAATTTCCTCGAGTAGTTTTCTAATGGTTACCCAAGTTCAACAGAATGAGTCATGGACTTCGATAGGTTTTCTCTCTAACTAATTATAAAATGATTCGCAGAGAGATATACGACATATTCTATCTTTAATGGGCATGTAAATAGTCTCACCTACTTTGCTAATGGTTATTGGAACTAATGGTTATTCAACAAGTGATTCATGGAGTTAAACGGGTTTTCTCACTATTTGAAGTTGAAGACGCGTTACTATCCACATATTGATTCCAAAAAAGAGATATGCACCCGTTCTACCCATAGTAGCCAAATTAGTAGCCCTGTGCAGTTTTCTATTGGTTAGATGAGTCCAACGGAAGAATTCTCAGTGTTTGATTGACATTCTTCTTCTGATCACTGCTCTAAGCAGGTGCATTTGTGCATCTTCTTACAATTGGGACATGGAGGAAAAGTATTACTAGGCTGTCTCTGAGTGGTCTGAGTGTTTGGCTTCTTGGTTGGTGCATAATTCTTGCTCTGATTCTGAGACTGTCCATGCCACTTTCTCTTACCCTGATTTTGTTGATTTCCTCTGCTCCCCTGTCCACTGGATCGTGGACCAGAGTAAGCCACAGTCTGAGCCATTCTCACAACTTGAAGGTAAGTGGGCAAGGAGTGAGAGCACACAATCTGGCGGATATCTGGGCGTAGGCCTCTCTCAAACCTCCTAGTCTTCATGGCCTCAGTGCTTGCCAAGTGCGGGGCATAGTGGGAGAGTTCCTCAACTTTCTCTCATAATCAGTGATGTCCAAGTCTCCTTGTCTTAGGTTTAGAAACTCAGACTCCTTCTGATCTCCCAGGGCCTGGGGAAAGTATGTGTCGATCAAATTGGTCTTGAATTGTTCATAACTTAAGTTAATCTGCACCTCCAGAGTCCTGGTCTTGCAGACAGAGTCCCACCAATGGCCAGCATGACCCTCCAGCATAAACTCAGCACACAGAACCGTCTGATCGTCAGGGTATGAGATATGTCAGAATATTTTCTCCAGGGAACTAAGCCACTCCTCTGCTGTTAAGGGGTCATCGCCGACCTCAAACCTCGGTGGTCTGCACCTGCGAAACTGTTCAACCATAGACATAGCTGGGGCCACTAGCGTAGTAGGTGCATTCTGTCTCTGCTTCAGTACCGCCTAGAGTAACTCCCTGATTATGTTGTTTTGAGATTCGCCTCGTGGCATTTCCTTTACATCACAAGGCAAAAGTCAAATTTAATTTACTTGCAATTCATAGCACGAAATATATATCATCATAAATAGTTCGACAGAGGAAGGGAAAAGAAACATGCCTTCATAAATATTTGAAATCCTTCAATGAGGAGTACAAAAGTCGAGATAACATCTTAAGTCAACTAGCCTAACTTGAGATTTAAAGAAAACCATTGATGCTGATACAACTCTCATTACTAATCCTTCCAACTACCTACTCTACTCATCAAGCCAACCCCCAAATCTTGGTAGTGGAGTGCTAGGATTGAAATCCTAGTATACCGGGTGCATATGGGGAAGGTCCATATACCCAGACTCAGCATTTAGTACAACACGGTCTAACTCCAAGTCTATCTCCGTCGGCTCCTCCTCTGGCAATCGAGCATGCACTGGCTCTGGTAGAAAGAGCCTCCCTGAACTCATCACCAGCTCATCACAGAATGTCGGGAAATCAACATCTACTCCTCGTCGCCTCTTCCGATCTGTAAAACTCAGAAATCAGTAACTGTCTGCCCTCAGGAAATACGGATATTAGGTGGCCAATAGAGGCCGTATCATCAATAGGCAAGTCACAGGATAAGGCATCATGGCATGCCATGTGGTAAGTCAAGATATTCTCTGACACAGTCCTAGCCGGATCAAACTTAAATGACAAGTATCTACCCCAAACAGCAAAAACCCTCTCGCACATACCTCTAGTCTGAACCATGTCTGAAAATTTGCTATCAAAGTCCAGTTAGGTAAATTTCTCATTATTTCTAGTAAGTTCCAAGAACTAAAACGAATAAAGGAATATAATGTAAAATCATTTCTTGATTATCCTTAATTTATTTACAAGTATGCCCAATTATGCTCGACTTGGTTGTTTCTCAAATAGGGTACAATATCTTTCTCGTCTCAATAATTCATAACATTAGATCGGAAGAGCATGTACCCGAATTTCTCAACATAAACATTTTCTCAAAATAAATATCTTTCTTTACCTTTAAAGTCGGCAGAGGGAGCGATGGCAATGGCACTTCCAAAATTCTCAAATTTAGATTTTTTTTTTGGGTCTACAGAAACGTCAACCGCGCTTTGATACCAAGCTATAATGTCCCGGGTTCTAGGTGCCCATGACATTAATAAATAAATCAAAAAGAATCAAGAGTGGATATAAAGCGAAAAATATCTTGATTCAAAAGTAATAATATAAAGATAATTTGTCAGTAATAGTCACCTGTTTCATACGACATCAAAAGTTTTCCAAGTACTCAAACAAAGTTCAAGTCATTCAAAATTTAATTTATTTTGAAAGCCACCATTGCTCAAGGTGTCTCCTTCGATTCTATGAAATACTCAGTAGACTCAACGCAATATTAATCAATTTATACTATAAACATACATATAAAAATGCAATTCACAGATCGGAAGAGCGTCGTGTAAGTATCGTATGGTAAATACAGGTTTTCGACTCTAGTCTCATACCCTAAGGCATATAAAATACTAGCGCGCACAGTAACATCATAGCATGCGTGCAAAATCTGTGCATAGCGAAAGCATATACAAAAGTCTCATCTCGTCTCAAGTATAAAGCAATTAAGCTCATGTAAATAACATATAAGAATATAAATCACATATCCATATGCAATTCATAGAGCAACCAATTAATATTAGCGCTATTTTTGAGAAAAATATCAGTAGAAAAGATTCTGCCTCAAAATTCCACCGAGTCGAGCTAATGGGCAAGACTTACTCATTTTATTCTTCAATCCTCCCCTATAAAAGAATATAAATTCAAATTAGGATTTTGGTAAAATGAGCTATTTATAAAAGGAATTATTTTTAAACTAAGTTATAATAAAATAATTATATGAAATGCTTAAGGGTGTAGTGTCTAATGTGATTAATACCCAAAAGTTAAGGAAAACTAGAAAATCAGGATTAACCAAAATTTGGGTATAAAATAAATGAGTTTATTTAAACTAATTTAGAAATCCTTAAAAATTCAATAAATCCAAATTAGAATTTAAATAGCTAAAGTCATTAAATCTCATATTTAATGAAAATAGGGCCTTAATTAAAAATAAGTATAAACTAATTTATGGGTTTAAATGAATAAAGTCTAAACATAAACTAAAATTAAAATCTTATAAACTTTCAAAACTAACTTGAAAGAATCTCCAAAATAAGAGACTAAAATAATTGAAAATAAAAGTTTATAGGCTAAAATAAACAAAACGCAAGTTTCTGGGCCCATTTGAAAGGGATCTAAAATTTCAAGGGCCAAAGTAACCCAATCAGAAACTTGCATGCTTACTTAAACTAAAACCGAAAATTAGGACTTAAATGAAACAAGCCAAAACATTGGGGGCTGAAATTAAAAACATTAAAAGGTATCATATTTACTCCCTAGCTCCCACTCTGGTTCGAAAAAACAGAGAAGCAATTTTAGGGGAGCAAATGGAAGAGAGGGGCAACCGGCTTCGGCCCATTCGCCTGCGAAGCTGCGCCCATGGCAAGGGGCGATTTTGAAGCCCAGGCACGACAGAGAGGGGGCAAAATCGAGCGGAAACAATTTGGGATTTACCCCCTTTATTTGAAAAATAGACCAAAATCTCTGTGCAAATGTGAAGGTAAAGGCTTGGGCTTGGTTCGTGGTTGTGAGGTGAGTTGAAAGAGTGGAGTTTTAGGTGAAAATAGTGGTAGTGTTGGCCGCGGTATAGGCAGCAGTGGTGGCACTAGCAGCGCACAGTGGTGGCGTTGGTTGGGCTTAAACCAAAAATGTTGTTTCCTTTCCCTTTTTCTACTGCCTGAAGAGAAGAAGCCTAAGTGTTGAAAGATTTTTGTGAAATTTCTTGATTCTTGTATGGGGGCAGTGTGTTAGTGTATGCTAGTATTCATGTGTGTATGTGTATATGTATCAAAACATGAAATCCCCTTCTTGCTCACTACTTAACAGTGAAATGCCTCAATGTTTAATATTGATAAAATGCTTGTTGTTTGGCAAACAGGGCAGTGGGTATGTTGAAATGGCAGTGTTCATGTGTACTTGTATGTATCCTATATTGTCTATCTTAATGCCTAGAATGGATTTTACAAGGGATGAATTCAATGTATGTGTATGAATGGAACTTGAAAGTTAAGGTTGAATCTTTGCTTTGAAAAAAAAAAATTTATGAATGATGATAGTAATGTGAGTGTTTGTAGAAAATTTCAAGGACAAAAAGAAAGAGAGATGAATGTTTGAAGAGGGGAGGAAGAAGACCTTGGAGGCTACTGGGTTTGGCTGATTGTTGGAAGTGAGGAGTTGGGAGGTTATTTATACTTACGATTTTGGCATAGGGTTGCATGAGGATGAAGGGTTGAATGGGAGACTACCATATAGGGCAAAGTGTTGAATGCTTGTTTTAAATGTAACAAAATTGAATAGGAAATTTGGCTAATGAAATTGAATGCTTGTAGCAAAGTATTTTTGTAGAAATTGGCTAATGAAAAAAGAAAATTGTAAAATGTTAATTATGTTTAACTTATTTAAATGGTTAATCAAATGGTACGTAACTAAATAAATAAACAAATTCTTAATTAAGATAAATCTTTATTATGTATAATTAATTTAAGTTAAAGAATTAATTTCGAATAAGTTGGTAGTGACACAACTTGAGGATTTGAATTTGTAAAATTTATAGTCTTAAACTTTTCGGTCGCTACAATCAAGTCCATAAATATCGCAGAGGCATTCGACAGGCCGAAGGGCATTACGGTAAATTCATAATGCCCGTAACGGGTTCTAAACGCCGTTTTAGGTATATCTGCTGACTTGATCCTCAACTGGTGATAACCTGACCTTAAGTCGATCTTAGAGAATACAACTGTTCCCTTCAGCTGATCAAAGAGGTCTTCAATTCTTGGGAGTAGGTATTTGTTCTTAATCGTCAACTTATTCAGTTCATGATAGTCAATACACATTCTCATATTCCCATCCTTCTTCTTCACGAACAGGACCGGTGCTCCCCAAGGAGACACACTTGGCCTGATAAAGCCTTTCTCCAAAGTTCCTCTAGTTGAACTTTTAACTCCTACAGCTCCTTCGATGCCATCCGGTAAGGAGCTTTGGAGATTGGAGCTGCTCCGGGTACCAAGTCGATGGTAAATTCCACTTGTCTGTCGGGTGCTCACCCGGCAGATCCTCGGGAAACACATTAGGGTACTCACATACCACTGGTACACTGTCCAAGGGTATATCTTCAGAAGGTTTGCCTTGAAGGCTAACCAAATACCCTTGACAGTTTGGCTTTGCTAGCAACTTCTTCACTTTGAGGGCCGCGATAAGGCGGGGTAGTGCCTTAATCTTTGACCCATAAAACTTAAACTCCTCGTTCCCATCTTTTTGAAAAACAACTTCTTTTTCATAACAAATTATGGTAGCCCGATTAGCACTTAACTAGTCCATTCCCAAAATTATATCAAAATCTTTCATATTAATCACATTTAGATCAGCTTTAATTATCATACCGTCAAAGTCTATCTGTACTACTGTAGCTATCTCATATGCATCAATCAATCCACCTGATGGCAAACTAACCTCAAGTACGCTGCCAGTTTTCTCCCTTATCATGTTCAATCTAGCTAGGCATGCAACAGATATGAAAGAATGCGTAGCACCAGAGTCAATCAAAACATATACGGAGTCCTAGAGACAAATAGAATACCTGCTATCACATCTGGGTCCTCCACGACATCCTCGTGGGTCATAGCAAAGATCCTGGCATTTTCCTTCTTCGCCTGATCCATGCCTTTACTTGGCACACTATAGTTACACTCATAGGCAAAGTAGCCTAGCTAGCTAAAGCGGTAGCAGACATTCTGCCCCTTCCTACACTCCCCGAAGTAGTGCTTTTTGCATTTCTGGCACTGTGGGGCTGCAATACTTTTCTGGCCACTACTTAGTCCTGTGTTCTGCCTTTTGTACTGTCCCAGTCTAGGGTTCATTTTCCTACTTTGGTCGGACCACTTCCTCTTCCTGTGATCCTTCTGAGCTAGCTGGCCCCCAATTTTCATCTCTAAGTAAACAACCGTTTGTGCCTTTTTTACAACCTCAACATAGGCGGGGAGATCAAAGGCACTAACGATCTGCGAGAGCTCAGGTCGCAGCCCTCTCTCAAAGCGCCGGGCGTTCATGTGCTCGGTGCTCACCAGGTGCGGGGCAAAGCGAGACAGCTCTTCTAATTTTCTTTCATAAGATGTGATGTCCTTATCCCCTACATCAATTGCAGAAACTCCACCTCCTTGTGAACACGGAGGGCTTGGGAGAAGTACTTGTCTACGATGTCAGTTTTGAACGAAGCCCAAGTCATGTTCCTTAGTTCCTCGTCTGTCTTGATACGGGATGCTGACTCCCACCAATGTCCAGCCCCACCGACCAACTAGAATCCCATACACAGGACTTTCTGATTCTCGGGGCATGAAATGTGGCAGAAAATTTTCTCCATTGTGCGGATCCACTCATCTACAGCCAGTGGCCCACCCTCACCGTCAAATGTCGGTGGCTGGTGCCTATGGAACTGTTCGATGACTGACACCGTGGAGGCAGTTGGAGGTACTGCTGGTGACAGTGCCATGCCGGTGCTGGAGCTGGAGCCGGGGCCTGTGCCATACCTTGCACAACCCTAATGAATTCTTGGAGCACATTGGTTTGTGTTGGGCGCACCATTTTCTTACAAAATAAATATTTACGTTTTAGTAACTTGAAGGGTGTATATATATATATATATTCCAACACAACAGAGGATAAGGAGGAACAACTCAAGGAACAAGAAAAATCTTCATTTATTATTATTCATCAAAATCCTTCGAGAGGAGTACATCAAAGGAGCATTTGGTGCTCAACAATTAGAATGAATAAAGAACAACTCTCAAAAGAAGCATATACAATGTGGACAATGACAACTATTCTAAACCATCTTCTATCTCTAGTCATCGTCATCACTAACCCAACTGCTCGACGTAATAAATTTCTTGGGCGGAGGGGTATGTCTTCCCATGTGGTAGTTGATTTTGGCTCAGAGTCTTCCAAAGCCACTACTTCCTCATCCTCTTCTAACTCCTCATCCGATTCCTCCTCGGGAATCTCCTCCTCAGGATCTTCCTTTGATCCTACTCTGGATCCTCTTCGGGATTCTCTTCCGGATCATCCTCTAGCTTGGGTATGGGTGTAGAGGCAGGGAAGGCTGTGGGACCATACTGCGCATATGCTCCCCAATGTGCTAAGAGCACCTCACAGAAGCGGTCAAAGTCAACATTCCCACCTCGAACCATGTGGAGGTGAAAGTGGACATTCGTGGCTTCTGTCTACTCTTCACTCGTCAAATATGTCTATCAGATGTCCAATGGACCGAGCTGTC
Organism: Nyctanthes arbor-tristis; assembly: GCA_963692815.1. Taxonomy (NCBI): domain Eukaryota; kingdom Viridiplantae; phylum Streptophyta; class Magnoliopsida; order Lamiales; family Oleaceae; genus Nyctanthes; species Nyctanthes arbor-tristis. The sequence continues at coordinate 7,763 of CAVNYN010230783.1, forward strand.
ATCATTTGGTATCCAAAGTTCATGGCTCGAGTACGAGCTACACGAACACGACCCACATGCTCACCCGTAGTCGTTAGGGTCAACTACAAAGTTCTCATATGTTAAAACCTAGCTGCCTCAGCCTGTCCATTTCAGTTATCTTCTGTCATATCTGTTAACTAATTATGCAAGATCCAGTTAGTTGGGGTCTTAATAACTTTTAGCAATATTTCAAGGACTAAGAAAGAAATTTTCTTTATCTTTATGTTGGTTACATCTTTCTTAAAATTCATCTTATGCTCATATTATGCCCATAGTCATCTCAAACTCCAACAAAACCTTTCTTTCTTTATTGGGATACGATGAATACTTTAACTTTTCCATGGTATTTGCCAGTCTATATCATGTACCTTTCCTTTCTAATATGCATGCATAAATTCCCAGGCAGATACAAAAGAAAAATACATATAACTTGAAAACATCGTATCAAAATATAACTTTCTTTAAAGTGGTAAACGAACTTTTACCGGGAGTTGGCAGCGCGAAGGACAGTGGGTAGCATTTAAGTTATCTTATAAAAATTTATTTTCAAAATAATGCTTTAAGCGAGTCTACAGAAATGTAGACCTCGCTCTGATACCAAACTGTAACACCCCGAGTTCTAAACACTCGAGACGCTACTAAACTTCTTTACTTTTCTTCATTAAAAGCAGAAAGTTGACATTTGTATAAATAAGTACGGAAATTTTTTTTTTCTTTTCTTTGTTTAAATAAACAACATAATATAAATTTTCATAAATAATCTCCAAGGTAGCCATCGTCAATACTTAACAAATGTTCAAGTCATCGTCAAAATAATCCACTTTGAAAATGCAACAGTGTCGATAATTAATCAATGAAAATTGAATGTTAACAAATAAACATTAAATCCTTTTCTTTATCAATTGCCATCTCCCGTCGAGTCGCTGCCAATTCCAGGACTTGTAATGTTTTGAAATAAAGGGGTGAGTGTTTCGAAAAAACACTCAGTAGATTCCCGAGCACAACCTTTAAAATATGCAATATATATTACGCCATTTAACACATATATACACATGCAAATTATGTCTTTAAACCCGCCAAAATAACTGAGCCCAACTCCCAATTAAGGTAAGTTAGGTTTGTGGGCTCTCAATTAAGGTGAGCTAAGTCTGTAGGATCCCGATTAAGGTGAACTAATTATGCGCATACTTTTATATTCATACCATAAATCACATAAGCATATGCATAAATCCATAAAATGTAATTGCATCATATTTTTTCATAAAACGTGCGCATACAACTTTAAAAACAACTTTAGTAAAGAAATCTACCTTAAATTGCTTTCCTTTTTGTGTTCTAGCTTAGGGCAACCAATTATGGGTCAAGTCACGTGCCTCGTCTAGAAAATAAATAGCTAAAGTTAGAAATTTTGAAAATATTTAAATCTAAATAAAGTATGGGGTTAAATCGAAAACTTTGAAAGTTTTAGGCTAAAACATGACTTTTCAAAACCTTTAGGACTAAAATGGAGTTTTTAAAATATTGGGGAATAAAATAGATAAGACCGATACTTTTGGATCAATTTAAATATCATTAAAAATATAGGGACTGAAATGACACAGAACGAAACTTGGGGACCAAGGACAAATGAGATTTGAATTACAATCCCCAACTCCCTCCTGCTCTAAATTGATCAAAGGAACACAGAGGATGCTTGGGAGAGTAGAGAGGCGACGGTGGTTCAAGCTTAAGGCTAGAGTGGTCGACAGTCATGGAGGTCTGAATTCGAGGCCTTGGGTTCGAGGAATTCATGAATGGAGGTGCAACTTGGGTTCGGTTGGACAGCGGAGGTCTCAGGTTCGTGACTTTCAGAGGTTTGGAATGGGGATTCGAGTCTCGGGTTCTAGGAGTTGGGGGCTCAAAGGCTGAGCTTTGGCCCCGAATGGCAGCAAGTCCGAGAGGAAGTTCGAGAGACCTAGAGGGTCTGTGCACAGTTCAAGGTTTGGGTTCGAGAGGTTGTGTGCCAGGTAAGTTCGAACGGGTTCTTGGCTTTTTCTTTCTTTTTTTTTTTTTAATTTCTGATTTCTGTTTGTGGAGGATTTCTGGTTGGCATTTTGGATTCGAGAAAGCTTGGCAAACATGGGTGGCTTGGTGGTGGTGTGATAACTGATTTCTTGGGCCGGTCTCGACTGGGTGTTCGATTCAAAGGCGTGAAAACGAAAATAGTGACTGCTATGTAGTGTATGTATGTACGTGTACATCTGTATGTAGATTATACCTTTTGGGAATGAAAGGTGTTCAAATGAAATTGTAAATTGGGTCTAAGAAGGATTCAATGCCGAGCGATTTTGCCAAATTTGTGTGTATTGTGTATAATTTCTTACTGAAGCATGAATATCTGTGTGTGTTGAAGTGCTGAGTGTATAGTTTGTAATTAGCACGTGTGTATATGTGTTGGTGTAGTGTTGCAGAAACTGTTGCTGTGAATGGCTGGAATTTCAACGCTTTATGGTTGTGTGTTCTCGTGTTGGGGGGGGGGGGGGAGTGAAATGCATATATACGCATTGATGAAATGGAACGTTGATAAAGAGGATCATGGGGAGATTTGAGGAACGTGGGGGTTATTGAGAGGGATTGAGGGAAATCTGATTGGATTTCCTGTTGCAGAAAAATAAGAGAAGTTGGGAGGTTGGCAACGTCTCATTCTATTAACAAAGTATCTGATCTCTTTTCCCCTGTTTTTTCTTTCAAGGAGTGTCAACCGGGTTGAACAGGTCTTCAAGCTGTGTTTGTCTTTGGGCTGAAATTCAAATTGGGCTCAGAGTTTATTGGGTTAAGATCGGAAGAGCACACGTAAATAGCTATAGCATATTGGGCTTAAAAAAATTTACGCTTTAAATAGAATGGACTAAAAATATTAATTTGGGTTTAAAAGCTATCTTGCATGACTTTACAGTTTGGACTGAACACAAAGAAATTTCCTTTGATAACGGACTTAATAATTAATTGGACTCTAATTTAACATTCAGAAATAAAATCCAAATAATCGTAAGCGTGTGTTTTTCTTTAAAGTAAATTAGACGAAGGACGCGAATTCTTTATAACCTCTTATCGTGACCAATATCAAGAATAACATATTAGGTTGGTAGCGACACGCTTCAAATCTTTTAAAATCTTTAAAAATTGAAATTTTCAATTAAGAAAATTCCGGTGGCTACAAGCATGCCAGCAAAGCACCTGCTTGAGAACCCACGCGAGGGACCTTATCGCTTACGGTTGATGGGACTTTAGCATTGAATTCAAAGTGTTGGCCACGGCCCCACACATGACTTAAGTTGTCATTAGTCTAAAAGTAAAGGTCAAATCCCAGTTGATATGACTCATAGGCCATTAGTGTGGAAAAGTTCACCCTCTCGCGGGCAAAACAAGACTTACGGATAACAATCAGACCTTACCAGGGACAGGGACCAAACTCTAGAGCCTAATTAAAAAGAATTCAAGCTTGCTTTTTCAATTCACATCTAGGAGCGATGATTCTTCTATCTCTTGCTCGTTTCGATCTAGCATTAAATACATGTAATCATCGCCTACATGTAACAGGTAAACTGGCATTATAAATAGAGGTAAACGAAACTGAGAAAGGAGAGACACCCAAAAAATCTCATTCTTCTTATCTTTGGCACATTTACTATCTTCCATTTATTACAAACATTCTTGTCTTTACAGATTAACTGCACAAATCGATTCAAATATTCCCGCGAATACAAATCTTGTTTGTTGAGTCGAAGACTGAATTTAACGTCAACAAATTGGCGTCGTCTGTGGGAAACTTTACAAAAAGCTGTGTAAAAACTCCCGTTGAAAGGAAATGAGTGGAAGACCCTCCGGAAGCCAAAGAACAAGAAGCAGTGATGTCGGATTGCCTTCCAGATTTTGAAAGAACCGAGACGTGACTGGCACCGGTCCCTCATGGCCAGCTGCCACGAAAACTGAGAGCCTCCGGCGGCAAGTGAAAGCCCTCGCCGAAGAAGTCCGGCGGCTACAACAATGTAGCCCACCAACTTCCTAACAACACTCTTCTGATTCCTACGAAAGCGCAGTTGGAGGCAGCGTTTTCACAAGATTTGGCCCCTGGCCCCGACGGGGCCACGGAAGGCCGAGATCGCCTGAGCCACAGCGATTGAACAACCACAGATAAAGGAGAAAGAGTCCAGCGCTTGCTTGTCCCGGCCAACGCACGTTAAGCTCGCCCCTAGATATTCTTTGAGATCACCAGCCAGACTCTCAACAGACCTATGAGCAGGGTCAATGGAGAAAACGACTGAATGACCGTAAATAAGAATAGTCTACGGTAAAAGAAGTTTCCAGCCGAAGAAAGTATAAGAAACCTTCCACCATTCCTGAGCCGATTACCGTCCTTAACGTTTGCACATAATACATCTTTGACCTTCTAAGGGGAGACCCGATTCTGCTCGAGGCAAAACCTATAAGGAGGAGGGTGAAAAATACGGACCAATCAAAATACTATAGGTACCACAGGGCAGTGGGGCACGCTACACCGATCTGCAGCACCTCAGCGAGAGATCAAATAGTTGATTAGACAGGGATGCTTAGGTGACTTCATGGCAGATCACCAAGGGCTGGAACGACAAGCTCGTCCCCTAACAGATCTCGAAACCTGGCCTCTGTAGAACCGACCTCCCGCTGAGATTCGTATGCTCAGCAGTGGAGACCTTGATGCGGAGAGTTCTAAGAGACAGAGGCGAGATCTCGTGCATAAAGCCCACATCTACTATCACTCACCCGAGAAACACTTCCCTTCCTCTCAAGTGAGTTCTTTCTCCCCTCACCGCCAGGCTATCAGTAACCAGCTAAACCCCCATGTGAACGCCCTAGTTATTACCATACTGGTGTCAATGGTCAAAATTCAGAGGACCCTCGTCGATAACGGCAACACTATGAACATTATCTCTGGAAAGCTTTCCAACAGATGAAGATGGACCCTGGAGACATATGGCCCCACGAAGCAAGGCTTCAAGGTTTCACCGAAGACCGTGTAGAGGCCAAGGGTCAGGTCACACTGCCTGTCGAATTAGGGGACGATCTCTGAAAAAGAAAAAGTTTAGCAGACTTGCTTATCGCAAATGCATCTTCAAGTTACAATGCCATACTCGAGCGACCCATCTTGTACGAGCTTAAAGCCACGACCTCGATATTTCATCACGTCATGGAATTCCCCACCACCCAAGGAATTGAGACCATACGAGGCAACCAGCCTTGCGTCTCTGGAACTTTACCCGGAGTATGTCACTTGCATGAAATGTCAGTTAGAAGTTTATACCCTAGATCCAAGGATTGATAATTCCGGGGCACAAGCTTGCCCAGGTGATGAGCTCGAGACCATAAGGCTAAGTGACGATAGGCCAGAGATGGAACTCAAAATTGGGGCAGGGCTGAAAGAGCCAATGAGAACCCGAGTTGTTCAATTCTTGAAACAGAACCTAGATGTCTTTGCGTGGGACTATAAGGACATAGAGGGCATCGACCCCAAACATGCTTGCCATAAACTCAATGTCGACCTGCGGCTAAGCCAATAAACAAAAAAGACAATCACTCAATGGTGAAAGATATGAGGCCTTCGCCAAGGAGGTGGACAAG
>CAVNYN010230789.1:0-11349 GCA_963692815.1 Nyctanthes arbor-tristis
AACTCAAAAGCATCATTTACCAAACTCAAATCAGTCCCCACCCTTCTTTAGTTTTTAATTTTCATACTAGCTACTCAAGAAAAAATGTTAACGTATGCTAGCGCTCTTTCGTCTGTTTTGTCTATCAATGATTATAACACAAAACTGAAATAGAAGCGAAAAAAACGCAATTTATAATAGTTCGTACATTGAATGTACGTAAAAAGCAAGTGCACGTCTGCTCGTTTTTACAAAGTTACATCACGATGACTCTTCCGATCTCTCACTTTTCGGTTATTAAACTGCATGCTGAATCCAAAAATCAACAATATTGTTCTCACCCCGTCATCAAGCATTTATTAAAGTATAACGCAAAATATATAGGTTGTTCTTTCATTCTCATTTGGATATAGAAGTAGGGTCCCATTGAAGAATATGGGGTGTTTAGTTTATGAGAAATGAAGAACATTTCTGATCACGATTCCACTTGGATTTGTTGATCGAAGCTGTCATGAAATTTTTCATAATTGTAAAGATAATATTGCCAATCATAAGGACGTGACACGAATGGAATAAATGTTTGCACTCCCCATGTTCCATGTGATTTGGCTCATCGCCAAAAATTCTCCCTTTCGGTTGGAGCTATTTCTAATTCCATAGGCAAATATTCGATCTCAAATCTATACAAATTATAAGCAGCTTATAAGTTGATTCTCCAGTTTCACACTGAATGATATATATAATAATGTTATTATACTTGACTATAGCAATTTTGGGATGGAGGCAACTTGAATGCTTGTCTCCTATCAGGCTATTAGCTATAGCAGATTTTGAAAATATGTAGCCATATCCGTGCCGTGTAGAGTTCTTATGAGTCAATAGATATGTAGGAGGTCCCAAACCCATCGCATTACAATCTTTATCGAGATGTCATTCTGACGATAAAGATTTCGTTGTTGGACAAATTTAAATTACATCTTTTGGCGTGTGCGTTATTTATGTACAAATAATACCTGGATCCACCAATTTCTACTGTCCCTGCAAAGATATATATATATGTTCTAAAAGTACAATAATGATAAGTTAGATACCAACAGCCGCTAAAACTTTTGTCCATACAAGTAGTAACCCAAGATACTCCAGCTGGAGCCTGAAATAATTGTTCACCAAATCTAATATAGCACTAGGAATGTCCATGCACCCCCAACCGGGATCTTCAATGTACTTTACAAGACTAGACAATACCATTACTATTACTCTTACTATATTCGATATGCCTTGAGTACTGCAATTTTTGCATAAACATGGAGGTTTCCTCCAGAGTGACATAAACTAGCTGAAGAAGAACTCGTACTTTTCACATTCAGCTCCAAAATCTGCCAGCTTTTACAATACCACAACTTAATATTTCTCTCTACATTTGATAAAATTGAAAAGCTAACAGTAAGAAACTGGACAACACCAGACTCAGTGATGATCAAAAACTAATGATAAAAACGACAGTTTAAGGGAAGCAATTGCTTCAGGTCTAAAATCAACTCTTAGACCCGATACTCTTCTGATCTCAGCCGGAGTTAGTCTCCAGGTAATGGGCCCTGAGTTCTTCCCCCAGAAATCTAAAACTTCGGAGACCTTTTCTAAGCTCACAATACTAGAAATCTGGAGGAGACGAGCAAATTTGTCTCTAACAGTCCTCTGTGTCATACTGGAGAAATGGCTGACCAGTGTCCTGGCATCTCTGTCAAGCTGAAGGCCTCCAAGTTGATTAAACTGTTTTTGCATCATGAAGACTTCAAGCCAGTTTGTGATGAAGTCAATGAGAAGATGTACAAATGAGTCATAATTGTTTGCTGTCATGAATGGCTGAAGCCATGCCACATTCTTCACCAAAGAATGGAGAAGCCTCTGGATCCAGGAAACATTAAATTCGTTTTCTGCATATTCGGCTTCAGATAGTTCGTAGCTGACAGTTGCCACATTATCCAAGATTGGTCGAATCCGGGGTGTCACAACAGATACAAGATGCTCCATTCCGAAACTGCAAGCTTTATTGAAACTGTTGGTCATTTCGTTCAATTGAGATAAACAGGACATAATTCTATCTCTATCCACTGCTGCAGGGAATACCTGATATGTGAAGGTGGGTGGTCATAATTACGTGTAAAAGGCAGTTAAATTCCAACCAAAGAACAGGAAAATGGAAAGCTAAAAGCATAATATAGGATTGTCTCATTTACCTTTCCTATGATATTTAACAAAACAAATAGAAGCTTCAGCCTTCGACAAGTATCAAATAAGTCGTCGAAAATATGAAGCTTGGCTTCAGTGCTGCAAAGTTAATCAATCAATACAGAAACTAGCTGCATACCCTAACCTTAAAACTCTTAAAAATCCTAGCAAGTACAAAAGTTTATTTCAATAAAGAGATGGAAGCTGCTCCTCTGCACAAGCACGTGGTTTCAGCATAGAGTTGCTCAATTACATTTGATCTTCTAAATCTTAATGAAAGCTATTCACAGAATAAACATGCAAATGATGTTGTGAAATTCACTCATTATGGCATTCTTTGCCAGCTTTCTATTGCAGCAGAGGGCATAATAGCTATGAAAATGACGTAGAACTACAACAATTACTTAAGTTTTAGTTCATTTTTGCCATCACTTTTCAAGTTATTACCTACTGGTTAAATTAAAATAGTGTAGCACGCCAGATGTTCAAATTTAAGAAAAACAGCATATCAAGGCACATAAACTTAGCACTTGCATTTGCACATAGTTCTTCAATATCGTGGCACAGTTTTAGGACATACTCGCTACTCACGTCGATGTTGTTCAGTACTGTGGCAATCTCTTTGCCAGTTTTTGGCACCCCAACACCATCCAAGAATAGCTTTGCACCAATATTTGGTTCTCTGATCTTTTGTTGCAGTGCCTCTCTATATTCACCTCCCAAAAAACTCGACGCATTGCTTAACGAGACTATCACCGAGTTGTTATTTGATGTAGAAATTGCCTCCTGCAGCAACTCAGCAGCAGGCAAAACACATCATCCACCATGGATGTAGTGAGACTATCCGGCACTTGCTCATCAATTTAAATGGGCTTTCCTCACATTCTCCACCATAAAGGATCCTTCCAAAATGACATAATAACCAGTCATTTCCTTAGAAACTTTACTGAAATTCCCACTCCTAAAAGCGTTTGTGGCTCAGAGAACCAATTCTGGATTGACAGAGGTCAAGCTCCTAATTTTGGACATCATATACTCTATGTAATCCTCAACCAACTCCGTCAAAGACCATAACTCTTCCAGATGCAACTCAATCTCTAAACGGTCAGGCCCTTCTGCCGCATCCTGGGGCAAATTGCTCTTATATGAATAAATCTCAGAAGTCAGTTTTGCTAACTTCCTCCATTCCATGTACTTTTGTAATATGATAGATCCCACTGAGTCACATTCCTCATGAAGCTCACAAAGTGCATAAACAATGCCATCCACACCACACAAATTCCTCAATGTCTTATCATTGTCTTCAAAAGCGGAGATGACATCTTTGAACAAATTCACCAAAGAAACCACAAAGTTTACCTGATCATAATTATTAATATTGTTTGATTGATCCATCCGTTCCACCAATTGCTCATATTCAATCCTGGATCTCACGGAAATCACCCTTTTCAAGTAATTAACATACACATGCAAGCCTTCCTTTTCAAGGCCAAGGGGGTTGTAAAGCTTGATGAAGCGGAAAATAGTGGGATGGTCAAGTTCATCAACTGCAACCGAGAGCCTTTTCTTGGCAATTCTAACCAATTGCTTCTTGTAGGAGAGGAGCTGCTCTCGCCGTTCAGAAGATGTGAAGTCTTTAAACATGGAGTCAATTTGGAGGAAACTCTGGATGTAAGATGCAGCAGACTCAAAGTTTTCACAATGGATGAACCTCTGAACACCAACGAGACAGTTTGAGCATTCAACAGTTGCATCGATGTGTAGAAGAGTGTCATGGACATGAGATTGGCCAAGATCAAGTTGGTGGAGCTTGGCAGAGAACTGATCAGCAAGGGAGGAGGCAGATCGCACATTGGAGAGCATGTAGGTGGAATCAGCCTTCACAATTTTCAGGACATCAGCGGACTTGAGGAGAGTGCTGGGAGAGGATCTCGTCCAGCTCATGATCTAGGGTTCGCTGGTAACTTAAACATTCATGGAGAAGACGGGTCATGGCTCCCACATCCAAAAGCTTCCGAGTGTAATCCAGTGCTCCCGCCATCCCAAATTGCCCTGATTGAATTGATCGGATGTATTAAAATCACAAAAAAATATTTTTCATGACATAGAGAAAAAGACCCAAGCAGTCACTAAGTACTAATAACTTGCATAACTTGTTAAGGCAGTGTATATGATATTTCATACGTTACACCAGCGGGAGAATGGTTCTCTCATTGTCGCCAACCAAATTAGGAGCACGAAACCAGAAACCGAAAGTTAGAAAGTAACGTGAAATATTGTTGAAATGGTTTTCATCAGGCAAAATATCCACAGATCTCAAATTTCATACTTATCGATTTGGATTTGTTAAAGATGTGCGTAATTAAGCAATCCACCAAATATTTTTTTCCAAATTACACTTACAATATTGACACTCCACTCTGACCCTCAGCCAAAACTTAAAATTAACAACCGGATCCAGGATTAGATCAAAAATTACAACTCCAATCTATACTATTAGTCGTAATTCCAGAACATGAATCACAATCGAAATGGGAAAATTTTAACCCACAAATACAATAGAACAGTTAAAGATAGAGCGAACGAAAACTACCAGATGCCAATAGTTGGAAACGATCTGTTGAAGAATTTCTCTACTTCATTGGTGAAGAAACTCCGCTGGACAAACGAGGGAACGATCAGGTGCAATCGGAGAGGGCAAAATTGGTGAATTTGAGAAATGTGGAGGGTAAAATAGAGAATAAACCAGCCTACTTTCTATTTCTTATTTTTTATTTGCTATTACGATTTTTATTTAGCACACAACATCCTGTACACACCACATCCTGTATACACCACAACCAGAGAGAGCTTAATTTCAATATAGACACCAAAATTTTTTTTTACAAATTTAACCTAAAGATTAAAAAAATAATAAAGAATTATACACCACACACACATATGGTGCCCGGCCCCTTTTTTCTTCTTCCCCAATATCACCAAGTGGCACAACGAAAAGCAACAATCATCAAAGAAACTCCACAAACATCTTCATCAAATGTTATTATTTTCCCTCAATTTTTCCTTTACAATTTTATTAGCAGATTTTCTCCTTGACCAATTAAAAAATAAAAAAGAAAGAAGTAATATATACACCATGCAAAGCCACAGCATTCATAAACACATATAAGAAAGTTGATGTTTGAAAATATATCTAATTAAAATTTCCATCCCTCTGAACCAGTCACTCCATCTTACAAGGAAGGAAAACAAAATTAGGCAAAAACCATTTTTGCAACATTGAAAAGCTAAATGAAAATTTTGAACAAGAGAGAGGAGATGGATTGGAATCCCTCAATATGAACACACGCTATATTACTGAAGAAATCAATTAAATATGAACGAATACACGATATAATTAATTTTAATTTAGTACCAACTTCGTTGATACCAAAATTCACGTTTGAATTTTACATTAGGTTTGGATGATAGTTTTGTGGTGTGCATAGTAAAGAGAGGGAAAGAATAAATATCTAGGTTTATAATGTAATGGTTATTTATGTCATTTTATTAATATCTTCTTTAGTAATTAAATAAAATGTGGTGTGATAATAAAATTTTATAGTGATAATATAATTACCCTTTTTATTTTATCTTCTAATATTTAAATTTAAATTGAATTAAATCCAGATAGAAACGGCTAAGACCCATATAGTCTAATAGCATCATAATTAATGCCTAAACCCTTAATCAATGGTTCAATTCTCTTCTTTTATAATCCCTTTATTTTATTGTAATAATAATATAAAAAAAATCTTTACTCTTATACTCCCTCTGTCTTTTTTTATCTGTTCCAAATTATTTTCCCCCTTTCTTAAATTAGTTTTTTAGTTTTATAATATATCCTCATTTATAGTGCATAATAATCAACAATAAAGAACAACTAGGGATCAAGGGGTAGCCCACGTGGTTAAGGGTTTGACCTCTTATCGAAAAAACCCAGGTTTGAATTCCCACAAGTCCCCCTCCCCCATCCCCCTTTGTAATTAAAAAAAAATAAAATAAAAAAGAACAACTAAAGTGAAATATTAAATAAATCAAAAGGTATATTAGGAAATATATTGTTAAATTGTACATTTTCAATAATATTAAATGATGTTTTATTAATCTATGTGAAAAATGAAAGTGGAATATCTTTATAGGACAGAGAGAGTATTATTTATTTTTTTCCATCCACTCTTATATTATCTATTGAGTATAATCTTATATATAAATTCTTAACGTGCTTTAAAAAAAAAAAAACAAAGTTAGCAAAAAAAGGGGGGAAAAAGATTTGCTCATTTACCACTAATAAAATCTAAATGCTAATGGAGGATAGTTTGACGACATCAAATATTAGATTTGATTATTATGAATGCGGTTGACACTTGGAAGGGGAGGTTTAGGAGTGATTCGAACCGAAAACTTTCTATCTGAAACATCAAGATCTAACCAACGTGTCATTTGTTTGAACCACAGGATTTTAATCTAACATATTTATCATTTCATTTGGGGGGGGGGGGAAGGTTGGGGGTGTTATAAAAGTGTGAAAAATGCCACTTAATTGGACTAAAAAATGAAAAGAAGCTTGAGCAAAAAATTGTGAGTTTAAATGTAAAGAAAAGGGAGAAAAAGAAAACAGTAAAGCGAGATGAAAAAGAGCACAACTTTAGTCGAATGCATCCACTAATAAGTAATTGAAGAGTTGAATGTATTGTATTGTATTGGATTGAACTATACATTTTATGACCATGTAGAGGGGGTGATACTTCAAACAGACTTGTAAACACTCCCAAACTAAACTGGATGAGACTGGCTAATTTGTCTCCAACAGTCATACTGAAGAAATGGCTGGCCAGTGTCACAGTATCTGTTTCAAGCCAAGTTGATTAAACTGCTTCTGCATCATATGATGACTTCCAGCTGATCGACGCACGATGAAGTCAATGAGAAGATGTACGAATGAGTCATAATTTTTTGCTGTCATAAGTGGCCGATGCCATGCTCCATTGCAAGAATCATTCGACACCACTCAAGTTCCTCAGTGTCTCATTATTGTCTTCAAAAGCTGAGACGACATCTTTGAACAAATTTGTCAAACAAGCCACAAACTTTACTTAATACGAACCTCCTTTGGTTGATGATCCATCCATTCCACCAATTGCTGATACTCAATCCTGGATCTCATGGAAATCAATTTTTTGAGGTAATTAACATACACATGTAAGCCTTCCTCTTTGAGGAATATAATTTATAAAGCTTGATCAAGTTCATCTACTGCAACAGAGAGCCTCTTCTTGGCAATGCCTTCCAATTGCTTTGTGTAGGAAAGTAGTTTTTGTCGCTGCTCAGAATCTCTGGAGTTTTTTAAACTTGGAGTCACTTTGGAGGAAAGTCTGGACGTAGGATGTAGCGTACTCGTACGTACCTGTTAACACCAATGAGACAATCCGCGGGGATCAACAACACTTGCTTCAATGCATGGAAGAGAGTGATGGACATGAGATTCATTGGCGAAGTCTGTCTATGATTACATAAATTAAGGCAGAGCAGATGATACTTCCTTCGTGTATATTTACAAACTAGACAAATCACCAGCCGAAGAATGTTTTTCTCATGAACAAATACATCAAAATATAACTTGAGCAAAAAAGAGTCGGAAAGTCAGAAATTAACATGCAATAATGTCGAAAGGGTTTTCATCAGGGTTTATCCAAATTTTTGCAGCCGAAGTGTATACATAGATCTCAAATTTCATTCGGGAACTGAATTGGATTCGTCAAAGATGTCTGTAACTAAGCAATCCACCAAAAAATTTTCCAAGTTCCAGTTATAATGCTATATTGAAACCCTAATCCGACACCCAGCCAGACGTAAAATTGACAACCGAATCCAGAATTAGAAAAAAAAAAAAATTAATGCTCCAATCTATATAATTCTAGAAAGTGAATCGCAATCGAATGTGAAATTTTAACCCACGATGATATATTAAACAGTTATAGATACAGCAAAAATTACCAGACTCCGATTGTTGGAAGCGATCTGTAATATTAAGGTTCCATCTTTTTTCTTTTTTTTTTTAAAGAAAAAATTCTCATTTAGTGTTTTGAATGGGTTAATCTAAATTTATAAAGATATTATAAAGAGAGGGAAACCGAACCCTAGTTAATGACTTATAAACTAACATGCTATTAGAGGTCATTTTTACCAAATTCTCCCTATCCCAAATCATAATCTTGTTTGACACTAAGAGAAGCGTGGAAGGGGTGCTTGCGTCAAAGAGCACCATATTCAAATTTTAGGAACTTCATATGTCAAATAAAATTCAAGAATTCAGGGCTTATTTCAAGTTAGAAGAAAAACATGCACTACAAGAAAAAAAGGCCTATACCGACGGCAAAATTCCGACGAACGTCAATCCGTCGGTAATTACCGACGGTTGATAAAAATCCGTCAGAAATTTCTGAAGGAAAATATCCCGTCAAAAATTGCCGACGGCAGGAGGTGCCGTTGGAAAATACCGACGACTTGTCCAGGCCGTCGATAAACTCCGACGGAAGAGCTAAGTCGGTAGTTTTCAACGTCTACAATACTCGTCAATATTTCCCGATGGCAACTGTAAACCGTCGGTCACTACCGACGGTAGCCAACAGCCGTCGGTAAGTACCAACGGACATCACAAAACCGTCGGTAAGTACTAACAGTATCATTTGACCGTCAGAAATTACTGACGGATTTTACCTACCGTTACCTATTTCCGACCGATTTTCCGTGCCGTCAGCAATCTCCCACCGGTTTTTGGCCGTCGGAAATAATCAATATTTTTTCAATAATTTCTAAGAATTAATAAATGATGTAATGAAATACGTATATGTTTTAATTTATGAAATTTAGCAGTTTGTAATTTATTCTTTAAATTTTTTATACAATTTTGTTTGTTAAAATTACTCTGTCGATGTGATTTATATAATTTTATATTGGTATATAAAATTACATACATCAAAATTATTCATCATCAAAACATGTTATCCAAATTTTTCTACTCTTAACGATTAAGTAGTGAAATAAATCTTCCCTAAAAAAATAGTGAAATAAGTCTTTAATAATACAAAAAATGTTTGATATAAGTCACTTTTTTTAAACGTGTATAAAATTTTTAATTATCTTAAATACTTTTATAGAAAATTTGAATTACTGATAAAAAAATAACTTTTTCAAACTCACAATTTGCAAATGATCATAAATTTTAAAGTGAAAAACATAGAAATTAATGTAAAGAGTGTATAAATTTTTAATGTGCACTAATATTATTTATTTTTTAAATTGCAAAACTAATAGAATATATGTTAAATATATTATAGATACAAATAAAAAACAAGAATGAATAATGACCCAGCGGGTGGGAACTCTCCCCCCAACCTTGAGGTGAGGGGTTCGAACCTTCCCCTTTGCAACAATGGAGAGAAATTAAGTTTCAATACATAAGCAGGTCGGGTTGCATACGCATGTTTGCTAGGTATGGGCTCAGGTCTGGTTAACGGGTAAGTAAAATGGCTTTAAAATTAATATTTTTTCAACATGTTACGTCGTCCGACGGATAGACTTCCCGTCGGTGATCACCGACGGAATCTAACCGTCGTCGGAATTTACCAACGGCCAGCAGAAGCATTCAAAACTTACCGACAAAGTTTAGTCGTCAGTGATTACCGACTGCTCCGTCGAAAATCACCGACAAGGCGATTTCCGACGGATTTTCCGACCATTCTTTCCCCGTCGGAAACACACTTTTCCGACATATTTTGACTGTTACCAATGGATTTTTGCCGTCAGTACAAACATATTTTTTAGTAGTGATGGTGCTACAAAATGAGAATAAAGAAATATAAATTGATTTTTCAAAAGAGTTGAACAATAGAAAAAGGAAAAATGCCGGCCAAAAACAATGCCTCCCATAGAAATACACACAGGCTGACTGCAAATTATGTACCAGTAATCTCTCTATCCATTTTCATTCTTTTTGCATTTTGAACCTCTGAGATATTATTAACCCTCTGCTGGGGTGATGCCTCATGCAGAAAGGTACAGTTTACTCCGTTCCTGCAACCCCTTGGACTGTTGAAAAAGATGCAAGGCTTCATTATTTTTGATTTTGAATCTCTCGATTTCATAGTATTTATAGGTTCTTGAATTGTTTGACTACTAAAATGGGGCAAGGTTTCTTGCCTCTCTCCTCCATGTTGCTGAATCAGGCTCTTGTAATAGTTTATGTCCCTTGTTATTGGAGCTCCAAGGGACGGTGTACGAGCGGCTGAAGAGACGTCAGCTACAGAAGACCTGAGACTGGGGACTGATCCCGTCATACTGGAAGGATGATAGAAAGGTCTGCTTGGGGAAGCTGTAGTCGGTGGAAGAAGTTCTGGTCGGGTAGCGTAAGCCGGTGGTGGATCTCCTCTGTTGACAACTGCAAGCGGATCACCTGAACTCTTACCTGAAGACCTCAACTCAAGCATATTACGTGGCCCGGTTGAAGGCATGTTGTGCATGGCAATTGGTTGTGAGCTTGACGTGGCTATATTTTGGGGAGCAACAGTTCGCGTATTCTGCAAGTTAGAAGAGGGCAGATTCTGCGAGCTGGATGCAGTCCCTTGGTTCATAACAAGTTGCTCAATCATTTTTGGATCACTCAGAAGTTTTATCAGCAAGTTATGGTCGATAAAATCCTTTTGATCACTGCTTGACATAACAGCAGTCAGGGCGGCTTGAGCAGCTGATACAATATCAGGCTCGAATGCCATTGGTGGCAATCCAGGATGAGGATTGGCAGTGGCATTTGTTTGAGATCGAGGAGGTTCCAGCCGCCAATAGCTGGGCCTGTGAGATCATAGGGGCGGGATTTGGTGCTGCAGAGTCAACTGATGATGCATCTAGCACCGCATCCTCATCTTCAATAGGAGTGATTGGAATCCAGGGGGTGTTTTGGTCATTGGGAAATGAGTTCTCCTCTTCCGTTGATACCGAAGGACTGCACAATCATTAAAAATATTATCACCTATAAATCACAGCGTCAGGAAAACTCAATGTTAAGCCTAACCACTAAAAAAATAAAAAGAGGCAAGAATTGCA
>CAVNYN010230795.1:0-32067 GCA_963692815.1 Nyctanthes arbor-tristis
GTGGTTTCAAGAATTTCTCATGCTTCATTTGCAGTTGAAGCATTTGAAACTCTTTGAAAAATCGTATCATCAAGTGCTTGATAAATCATGTAAAGAGCCTTTTGATCTTTCTTCATGGTCGCTTGTTGCAAGTCTCTTTGGGCTTGAGACATGCCTTCTTCTACTTGAAGTTTGAAACCATTTTCTACCAAATCCCGCAAATCTTGACTTCCAAGATAAACTTTCACGCGAATACACCATGAACTATAATTTTCTTTGGTAAGTCGAGGAGCAGGAAGAGAATTGTTGTTTGCCATTTTCTTTTTTACACTTCTATAACCTTGCTCTGATACCACTTTTGTTGGAAAACCAACTAGATAAAATGAACAAACAACAAAAGATTTTATTTATGGGGGGAGGAAGACTTAAAAGAACACTCAATTTTATATTTCTTGTAATTGACTTGATATCAAATGCATACAAAAACAACATTTTATAAGCTTTAGGAATATACGTTTTCTACCAATTTATGACAATCTAAATGCATCACAATTAAATAAGAACATAACTTCAAACAAGAAGAACATAACTTAACTAATCTATTAATGTAACAATAAATAAAGTTTAAGTTTTTAACACATTTGTCATTAACAAATGCCACAAACGGGTTTTAACAAAAGTAGAACACATTCTGTGATCTGATGGCATGCATGTAAGTGGGTCTATCGCATTCTTGGTTAATAATCTAATTTTCATTGCTTACAATCTCTTTGTATATATGCTCAGAACAATGAACACGAAGTAAAAAAAATGATTATTTGTCAAATATATTAGTTAATAAGTAGAATTAGAACCATAAGCGCAAAGCTTTAATTTTATATATATGTAAAAAGAGTTGTGCTATTTGAATAAAGAGGTATACAAAAATTTCAATAAAAAACGTACAAGTTTAGGATCTTATTTCTGAACATATCACATCACTTTTAAATGATCATATCAATTTTAAATCAATGATAATGGTAATACATATGGACTGGACCACATTATCTCTTTGTCATTTATTTTGTCATCCATTTTTGCATAGAAGATTATTCACGTAAAAATTTTCTCTATGCACATTGTTTCTTATGCATACTAAAAAAATACATGTATTCATATATAATATTTAAAGGCACATATACCTCAAATTCAAAGTAGGAATAATTGTGTAGAGTATGTGGAGAGGCTCAAGTATATATAATATATATGATCAGTAGGAATAATATATATTACAATATACCCAAGTCAAGTCCACTCAACTCACCCTTCTAGTTAACATTAGGCAAAGCAGCTTCTATATATGCTAGGGTCCGGTTGGCATATATCAATTTCAATGGAGGCCATTCTTCAAAGTTCATGTTACATCATATACGATGGCAATTTTTTTTTGTAACGTTGATGAAGACGGGAGAGCAAATTAATTAAATTAGTATTTTTCTTTTTTTAGAAAATATAGTTGCTTGGTGGTTAAACAAATCTAATGTTTAAGAATAATTACTTGATTGTCACTCATATTCAACAATTAGGAATTAATCTTGTTTCTTTTACCATTTCTGTAAGCCCGGTCCATTAAGAGACCGTTAGGGTTTGTTTTTTTCTATTTATATCGCTTCTCAGTTGTAAGTTTCTTGGTTGATTTCGAATAAAAGTGAGATTTTTATTGGAATTGCAGCCCGTTTGAGTGTAGCGTAGGATTTATAGATTTGTCCTACATCAGATTGATATCAGAGCATGGTTCGTGGGAGAGGGCGAGATGCTCGTGGTCATGTGAACCAAGAACTTGATGAGGAGATAGCTGATCTGAGTACGTAATCAAATAGAGAATCTAAGTGCAATATTCAATCAAGTTGAGACATAAGCAAGGGAGTCTATGACGTGTGCAGTATAGGGTTCTACACAAAGAACCCGGGGATTTAGGGTTTACTGACAACCAAGGGAATACCATTGATTTTGGGATTGGCGACCAACGATCACAAGGAGAGGCGATTTAGTTTTCAATTCCGTAGATGTTGATAATAAAAATCATTTAATTGAAGATGTGGTTGACGAGGATATCGTAGGCATTTGGGAAAAATATGAAAAGAGTGAACAATTACATTTGGAGGATAATGATCCTGACTATGAACCTAAAGAGTATGATGGTGTAGGATATGACGAGAACAAAGTGGATGCCGAGCCAATTAGAACAGTGAAGTTCTATGTTTCTTGTGTCATGCGTGAAGCTGTCCAATGCAAGGTTGCAACGGCTCTGCCAAAACTTGAAGGTTTGAACTATTTGACCAAGTTTGATCCTACGATTATTTGTACCATTAAGGACTTTGGTAAGTGTATCATTATTAGTGCTGGAAAACATTACTTTGAAATTTTTATGAAGGACTTGAACAAAGATGTCATGGATAATGAACCGGTTTGTAGACTTGATATCGAAGAACCAGTCCTATTTTGAGCGTGGAAAGGCAAAAGCGACAACAAGTTTAAGATTCGAGGGCGAATCTTTGCCAACTCGGGAATAATGATGAAGGCAGGAGATTAAATTAATTAAATTAGTATTTTTCTTACTTTTAGTAAATATAGTTGCTTGGTGGTTAAACAAATCTTATGTTTAAGAATAATTACTTGGTTCATATTCAATGACTAGGAATTAATCTTGTTTCTCTTACCAGTTTTGTAAGCCCGGCCTTTAAGAGACCATTAGGGTTTGCTTTTTTTATATCGCTTTTTAGTTGTAAGATTTTTGGTTGATTTTGAATAAAAGTGAGATTTTTATTGAAATTGCAACCCGTTTGAGTGTAGTGTAGGATATATAGATTTGTCCTACATCAAACATCATGTATCTCAAATTTGAAAAATAATACCTACTGGTACTATAATTCAACTCCATCATAATTGGTCCACACCGACGTTTAATTAAAAAAATTAAGTCATTAACACACTCATATGTTAATTTGCTAGAGTACTTCTACAAAACTAGGTAACGCTCCTTATAAAGGAGCCTTACCCTGATGTGGCACGAATCTACTACTAGAAAACAGGGTATCACTGACGGATTTTCATCCGTCGGAAATTTCTGACGGAACGACAATTCCTTCAGAAATTTCTGATGGAATTGTCAATTTCTGACGGAACTGTGTAGGGCTGCTTTTGTTAGATTCGTGCCATATCAGGGTAAGGCTCCTTTATAAGGAGCCTTACCTATCTTCTTAGAAAATTTCTAATTCACTAGGCTTGAAAGTTCTTGTGCATCTTTTACAAATTACGAGGTAAATTTTCATATTATTAGTTTTTTTTCACAAGAACACAATACATACACACAATATAGAGACACCACATACCACCTAACAAAACTATGGTTTTCATTTATTAGTAGTGAGATATATATATTATATATACACGAATATAGTTATTTAAAAGCATATTTAACTAGTTAGATTAACATTTACATACAATCATTTAAACCATATAAGAATATCTAGTACTAGCTTTTAATCTCTACCTCATTCACATGTCAAATATGAAGAGACAAGGTAGAATCAACTACTGCTGAGGTGTCACTACACGTCGACATGTAATAATATAGTTATATAAATCTATTGACAAGTTTTTTAACTCATTGTCGACGTAGCAGTACCATATTGTTGACAAGTGATAATGAGTACTCTAGTCGTATGGCTTCAAGGGCAGGTAAATATTTATGTTTAAATATATCATGAGTCTCATATATTCGCCCATTTATACAATTATATACTACAATTTTATGTGTATGACACGTTTGCAATTATTTCCAAGGGCTCGATTTATAAGATCTTCCCCCCGTAAAATGCTCAAAATTGATACTCTAAATCGTCAATAAATCATATGCATTATAGTCAAACTCATAATTGTAAACGCGACCTACATTATTAATTTCACAACTAATCAACTTTAATTATATGCTAATATTAATTATTTAATAAATCTCTTCAACAAATTAGAAAAATATAATGTCAATAGCCATCAGTACTATAATAATATTGTAAAAGGGACGGTTAACCTTAAGTATTCATCAAAAAGTCGGATTCCATTTGACCCTTTATTGGGTTCAAGTGAATCAAAACTCCAATTTTTTAAGTAAGATTTGAAGATTCAGCTTATAAATTCATAGCAATAGAATAAGAAAAATATTACATAGGAAGATTATTGTTTTATTTATAAATTATGTAGTGCAAGACTGCGAAAGGAGTTATGGTTTTCAAGTTGTCTATAATTTAATATAGTGAGTACTGTATGAAGAGAAGTTGTGAAATATGTGGGGGTTTTAAATATTTTAATGTATTTTCTGATGCATAAAATCCGAAACATAATCAGACTTTGCATCTACTAATTAATGATACTAGTGCATTTTAAGAATTAATTAATAACAAAAGATGCAATGACGGGACATAATAGAAAGGGCGGTAATACTTATATAATATCAAAGGTATATATGTAAAACTCACATGAATACTGTTACACTACACTAGTATTGACTATATATATCGTTAGTAGAAATAAGATTAAGTACAAATTAGCAGTGAGAGTAGTACAGTACATACACCTTTTTCAACCTTTCTTTTCTTTTTTTTTTCTTGGGTTTGGGCGGGGCTGTGATATATCTATTGTATAGCTAGGTAGGGTATCACTCTTGTGTTTTATAGTAATAAATAAATAAATAAATAATATAATCATTTTGTATAAAATAAAGAATATAATAATCATATAACAATGACTGTTGAGAGAGAAAAATAAATATTTTAAGGAAATGCTTATTTCATGGATGACGTGATAAGGTTTATAATTAATTATAATTGTTTCCCAAGCATGTAATAATCTACTGGCCGTTGAAGTCAAGGAAAATTGCACATCCAGCATGTAAACCTGTACCATCTCCATGATTTTATGGCTAGTTCTCCTACTACTACACTACCAACGAGTTGACAACCGTATATTTCTGTATTATGCAGAGCAATATAATTATAATAAGGCCAACGAAAATTCGAAAAAATGTAATGTGATTTGTGAGAGTTGTGCTCAAATTAGCGGTTGATATTATACCACATTATCGTCTGATAGTGTTTACAGTACCTTGTGCTTGGAATCCTACTCAATAAAGCAGTTCACATTTCACTTTTAGTTTTTTTTTTTTTTTTTAAATTGTGTTTAATTACTGGAGGCTGTAGAGTTTGGGAAACAAGCACAATCAAGGGCGGAGGTGGGGTAGCCACCTTCTTCCTTGGCTACTTTCGGAAAAAAATTTTTAGAGCCATTTGAAGAATTAAAAAAAAAAAAGTATTTCGGCTGTCTCTTCTACCTCCACCCCTGATTCACAATTCAAAGAATTTACAAACCCGACAAGTGATAAAACATATAATAATTTAGCTTTAAAGATTATCTAGTTGTAATAAATATATAACAAAAGATTACGTTTGCATATAAATTGTCAAAAAAGAGCGGCCCATTAGTTGTGGTAATTAATTATTATGAAAAATCATAAGTTTGTACAGAAATTTAATCTTAAACGGTGATTGTTAATCAATATATGTTCGTTACTATATATAATTACATTATTATTATCCATTTGATTGTCTCTTGGGCTATTCAACCTAGCCATACGTCGTTTGCTAACAATGAGTGGGCTAATTAAATAATTAATTGTTAATACGTTTACTTTTAATTAAAATTTAATAATTGATTTTCTGAGTGTAACTTGATAGATCTACAACTAAAAATTGATATTCAATTATTCATGAAGATCGTATTCATAACATTTGAAACATGCTACTAGAGGGAAAATCAAGATTTTTAAAGGCTTAAATAGTAAGTTTTACTTTTTTTTTTTTTTTTTTTAAGGAAGTAAGTTTTGCTATTAGAACTCATACTTGTCAATTGTCATAGAATGATAGAGAGTTGATAGAATTCAAGAAGTTGAGAAACGTGAAACATTCATATTCTAGTTCTACTTTTAATTTGTTCAGTTTTGTATTTGTAAAATTTCAACTTTAACATTTCTTTTTTTTTTTTTAAAGAAAAAGGCTTAATTTTCATTACTAGAAAGATCAATCTCAAGAACGAGATACAACTAGGGGGGGGGGGCTATTCAAGACACAAGGAGAGAAAAATTCTCGAGCTCTACGGGCTAAAGAATGAGCTGCACCGTTTCCTCTTCGATCTATTGACATGTTGCATTCTCAATATTTCTCTGATTCTTTTTCTTATTATTTTATAAATTACTCTTTCTTTTGAAATTGCTTTTTTGCTTTCAAATGGAAAGGATAAGAATCCATATTATTTCAAATCTATAAATAAAATATAAAACTAAGTTTCTTTGGCCTTTTTTCACTACATAAAATAAAACATACTTTAATTTATAAGAGTCTGCGTATAATTATTGAATAAATAATAAATAAATAAAGAAACAATAAGAAAGATATATAATAATTGATAATGTTCAAGCACTTCTCGGAGGTGCTGTTCCTACTCTATATGGTATGCATTGATACACGCCACATGGATTTAAAATACACGTGGCATACATCAATGCATGTCACATGAGGTAGGAGGTGATCTGTAACAGCACATCCGGGAGGTATTTGAACATTATCTATATAATAATAACAATAACAACAATAATAACAACAACATTATCATCCAATGTCGATTTTCCAATAATATGTATATCTAAGGCTTGAATTTTCAAGTTGAGATATTTCTTTGAAAAAAAATCAATGTCGATTTTCCTAATTTTTAAAATTCTTCTCTTTTTCGTTGAATTGTTATCTTTAACCTTCAATTAACATTAATCTATATAATCAACAATAACAAATATGCAAACGCAGAATTTGAACATAACTTCAAAGCATGCTAACAATATATACATTTCTTTTTATTTAAATATTATTATGAAAAAATTAAACTAAAGAATGCAACAAAAACATCGAGGATGTAGTTTTAATAAACAAAAGAATGTCCTTTAATACAATTAGAATGTAGTGCATTGATGATTGAAAAAACTTGCTATACAGTACAAATATTATTATCCTATTCGCTTAACGCTTAAAAACTGATTTTTGAACATACAACACTTTTGACGATTTTTTTTTTTTTTTACCAAACCCTAAACTAACTCTTCTTATATATGTACAGCTAAATTCTTTGTTTAATTTCCTTTTTAACATGGCTAAATTAAATTAAAGTTGATTCTCTAAAAAGTTACAACTATAATTACAAAAGATGTTTATCTTAAATGAAAAATCAAGGAGTTAAATAATGAGTAAATTGGCGTCTATACAAGCATTGGTCTTTTTTTTTTTCTTTGGGAAGAAATATACAAGCACTGGTCAATCATAAATTCTTATAAATTTCCCTCTTTCTCAAAAGTATCATTAACTAGAAGTTTCTTTTTCAAGTGACAGTACTAAAGAATTCAATTAATTGGTGATCTTGACAAATACGTACACCAAATAAAAAGAACAAGGAAGACTTAGCTAAGCAATATCAGTTGAACTTCATGATCAAATTGCTGCTCCAACTCCAACATTCTTCCACCAAAATGCTTCCTAATGCTGCTAGGGAAAAAAAAATCACCACGTCGTGGTTATATATAAATGAATATGTTTAACAAAGAAATAAAAATAAAAAAGAAAGAAAGAAAGAAAAATGTAGAAGCAAGAGATGGAACTAAAAATTTACATGTTTCGGGAACTAGTTTTAATTTACTTATTCTCCAGAATAAGAGAAAGTGTTATAATGTGATATGGTACTCCTTATTATGGAAAAGATTAAGAAGCCTGGTTAGCATATGTAGTAGCTATTTAATTTAGCTGTAAGGTTGCCCGGATAAAAGATTGAAAGTACTCATGAATCAAGTTGATCAAATTGCCTAATTAAGATTCTAAAATTTATATATTTTTTTGTATTATATTGCAAGAGACACTAAATTTCCTAATATACAGATTAAGAAAATAATTAAGGGGTGATAATTTTTAGAAAAAGTAGGGGGTGTTCCTAGACATAAAAATAATTAAGGATATGTTTAGGGGTCTTACGACAACATTAAAGGCCACGGGCTTCTTTGAGGTTGTGTTAACCCTAGGTACATCCCATAAGTCAAGTTAGATTACATAACATTATCCAAAATCATTTACAAGTAACCCTTAAACCTTAGTCGAAGGTTTACGCCTGTTAATTTAAGTAATATTTGAAATACTACTCTATTTTCAAATTTCATAATAATCGATCGAGTAACAAGTGGGAAAATAATATATATTTATAATTAATAACACACATGCTCAAGAAGTTAATAAGATAAGTTGTTGACTTTTTATAATAATTGGTAGACTTCCTTAAGAAAAAGATACAACAGGATAAACTACTTGCAAACAAACCAATATATATATATATATATATGATATATATATATCATATATCTATATAATATATAGATTGTATCTTAGATAGCGAAAAAGAAATTAATTTGGTTTCTTTCATTATTAGTATATATTATTATTACTATTATTATTATGATGATCATGACAGCATGGTTTCTTTATTATTATTGTTCAGGACCAAGAAGTTAAAAAATTTTGCCTCAAAACAACGTAAAATATTAGAATTAATAGTGGTGTCTTTTAGAGGGTGGGTTATATATGTTTAAAATTTCCTTGAAGAGCTTTTAAGTAAACACAGTCAAATATGAGTGATACTATTTATCTAACCTGGAAACCGGTCTCCAATTTAGTTGACATCACTATATTAGGGATAGACTGTGATGCATAAATACATGGGATTTAACAGATAATAAGAAAATAACAACTAGACTGGAAACCGATCTCCGGTCTAGATAAATAGCATTATTCATCAAATATCCCTCATAATTCAAAACATTATCATGATTCATAACTTAATCCCATGAACAATAAAGGAATTGGTATTTCATAACTGCACATCTCTCAATAAAAAATATTTATAAATAATTTTTCTAAGGTTGAACTTAAAAATAAAGGAAAAGATTGCATCCTCTCAAGTAGACAAGCTGTATGAAGCCAAATAAATTAAGGTGTATTCTTTGAAGTTGTTTCATAAACTGAATGGCCACTATTGAGTAATTAAGGCTTTTGGATAACATCAGAAGTCACTTTTTGCATTTTTTTTATCTGCTTTTAAATTAATATAATTAAAATTGAAGTAGTTAGCTATGACTTTTTCTAAAATCAATCTGGTTATACCATACCTTCGAAAGGTGACATTATAAATCTTTCACGTAACATCTATGTATTCACAATGGCGTATCTTAGAGGTTTTAGAGAATTTTCATTCTCAAAATATAATATATGGATAGTACAATATGTCTATGACACTTATGAGAAGTGCCATCTATATGAGATTATGAATGCATATAATATGAATTTTCATGCGCATACGTGGGATGAAAGGTGATAGAACATTTTTTATGTATAGCTATGGCTTTTGATTAATTAGATTAAACTAGATTCCATGCACGGTCATCAAGATGAAATAAATCATTATAAAATATAATGCGTAGTCAACCATGAATATTATAGAAAGAGTAATGCTATTTAGCATCACTGGTGTTTGACATCATATCAAAGTAGTATTAAATGATAAGTTAAATTAAGTGGGTCATTTATTCATTCATTTAATTTCACTTATCATTTAATACCACATTAGTTACCACATTAGTATTATATATTCTTATATAAATAACGTGATAGTAAATGATCCCTCAAAAAAAATATGTGATATTAAATGATCCCTCAAAAAAAAAAAGGTGATATTAAATGATAAATTTACTAAAATAGTCAGACATATTCTAAAATTTAAGCAGAAGTGTATCACTTGAACGAGACATATTATGTGATATCAAATGGTTATCGCCACCACTAATAATAAAGTTACTAGCAAAAATTCACTTCAT
Organism: Nyctanthes arbor-tristis; assembly: GCA_963692815.1. Lineage (NCBI taxonomy): Eukaryota > Viridiplantae > Streptophyta > Magnoliopsida > Lamiales > Oleaceae > Nyctanthes > Nyctanthes arbor-tristis. Next base: position 9,968 of record CAVNYN010230795.1, read on the forward strand.
ATATTCACTTGAAAGAATAGTAATTAAAGACGGAGAGTAGTCTATTAACATTTTAACTTTTATTTATTATAGACAGTAAAAAATTTCTCTCCCCCTCTCTCTCGTGGATTGTTATTTTTCATAATAATAATAATAATAATTGTTATTATTATTGTTGTTGGAAAACAATAGGCCGACAACTTCGGTTCGAACATGAATCACAAACGGATGCCTAAAAGTATATTTGCTCCCTCATGGTTCTAGAGACTACAATGTTAATGGCTTTCGTGGATTAATTAAGCCTCAAACTTGGATTCTAAAGTACGAATGAAATCCAGGATTGGAACTTCAAGAACAATTTTGAATCTAAGGTTTTTTTTTTTTTGGGTCAGAATGTTTATCTACATTCAAACATGAAAATCCATCTCAAATTTACAGGATTCCAACAAAGGGATCAGTTTAGATGCGAAACATTGCAAAAGTTTACGACGATGTATATAAATTGTGTACACCTTATATGTATAAATAACACTTCTCAATAATACATCATTGTATGGAATTTAAAATATCCGGAGCCGAATCATATGGTATATACGAATTTTAGAGAGATCCTGGCATCTAATTTTTAATGGGGCAAAATAACGTTCGATACAGGAAATCGGGCCACAGAAACCAACGTCCGAAATCTGGGATCCGAGGTTGATTAATGATATTATATCAACTTGCATGTCCGCCTTGGGATCGTTAAAATAATTTTATAATAATGATTATTATTAGAGAAAAATCTTAAAATATCTTGGGACATATAAGCTGAAAATAGGCCTAATTCTTGGGTATATGCACCCAAAAGTGCCTAAGCAGAACTTAATTTATAAGAATTATTATTACTCAATTTGTGCTCGTCCTCGTTGAGATGTGTTAAGTCCACTCGTGGCAATTTGTGTACAAATTCAGCAAAAAATTTTGTACCTAACTTGGTTGTACTTTATGACGACTTCAACATTGGATATTGAACAAAGTAAATATGCTTGCTACATAAGTATCAAATTGAGGTGGGTGGAGTTAGCGAAAGAGCATTTCTAGTTTAAGAGCACTTTCAATGTGTGGGAACTCAAATTTGAAATTTTTCCCCAACTCAACTTTATAATGTTTAGGGTAAAAAAAAAATCCAAAATTAGGGGTGGAAAAGCCCTTTACATTTTTCCCTTTTCATTTTCCCTCTAAAAGTGAAGGGAGAAAAGGGAAAGGAGAAAAGTAGCCCATCTTTTACATTTTTCTCCCAAATTCACACCAAAAAAAAAAGGGTTCTTACCTCTTCATATATGTATTATTTGGTTTCGTGAAGGAAAAACTCAAAATATTTTGCAGAATATTTCCAAAGAAGTATGTCTCGTAAAGTATTCCAAATTAAATGTGTATTTTGAGAAGATATTTACCTGTGAAATTGTTGAGCATTTTCAATGCTAACATCAATGTTAAATGTTGGTATGAGCCTTTCGTTTAAGAAAGTTGGGACTTTCTCGGGCCAAAAAGAGAGTCTAGCTATGAGCCTTTCGTTTATTATTATTATTATTATTATTATTATTATTATTATTATTATTATTATTATTATTATTATTATTATTATTATGGATGAAGACGAATACAAGTAGAAATGTCTCAAAATAAAATGACGAAAGTGATTTAATTTATTTTAACTAGTTGCTCGTGCAATATGTATTGTAAATTTTGCAAATTTTTCAAAGTGTTATAAGAGAGGTAGAATGTATACAGAAAATGACGAGTATGAAAAATGGAGAAACCTTGCATATAAAGTTATGGATTATAATGTCTAGTTGCACTAGCATAGCCAGCTTAGGACCAGTGCGGTCCACAGACTGCACTGAACCTTCGACTGGCCCAATAACAAATTGGGCTGGACCGCACTGAAATTCCAGCTTAAGGTCCAGCCCATAAAAAAATTAGTTATCCTTGGGCCAAGAATAAAAATCGCTTTATGTAAATGTTGGCCCATTTGTTGAAGGTCCAAAATACTCCCTCCATTGATGTCTCGCTGACGCCTGAACGGAGGCAGTCTTCAACTCTCCAAGTCTCCAGCCCCAATCGACCTCGAGCTCGAAGCTCTCTTTTGATCCAGCAGGCAGCACTGCAGCCGCAGTAGCTCCAGGCTCCAGCTCGATTCTCACCGGCACCCAACACTCAGAAGGGCAGTCTGCAGGTCCCATCCCAGAGACTCCCAGTCGGCAGTCGACTTTCACCTTTGTTTCTTTTGTTCTTGAATTCTTCTCTTCTCGAGTTCTCGGTCAACTGGTAAGTCAATAATTCATAACTCATAAGTGGTAGTAGTACTATTTAGTATAAATGTATAAATGATAAAATGAAAAATGATTAATTATGTTTCTGATTTTGGTTAATTGGGTTTATTTATTCTTGCAGCAATAATATTTATTAGTTGTTATTAATTTTTATATAGTAAATTGTGTTATAGATTTATTGTAATTTGTAAAGCCTTAATTTTAGTTTAGGTTTCAATTTAGTAAAGCCCCAATATGTGAAACCCTAATTTTAGTTTACGCATTAATTTGAAAATTGGTTTTTTAGTTTGATATTAGAGATTTTAAGTAGTAAGATGATTATTTATATTTGAAATTAGACTTTGGGTTTATGTTTGGAATTATGTTCTATTTCTTTGGGTTTACTTTGGATTATTTATGTTTGAAATTATACTTTGGGTTTATTTTTAGTTGGAATTATGTTTGAAAATTGTATTATGTTTGATTATTTCTTGTTGAAATTATGTTTGGTTTATTTTTTAGTTTGATATTATGCTTGATCTTGTTGGAATTATGTTTTTAGTTTGATATTATGCTCGGTCTTGTTGGAATTATGTTTATGTTTGGAATTAAGTAGTTTATGATTATTTTTAGTTTGAAATTAGAGATTTTTAAGGTACGATCCTCAGATTTGATTTTTTTATTGCAATATTTTTTATTTTCTATTTTTTAAAATTTCTGCCCCACAACCGCCCCGCCAAAACGAAAATTTTTTTGACCGCACTCAACCAAAATATTGGCTACGCCCCTGTCTAGGTTTGCCAAAATATAACATATGGATGTCAATCCCAAAAGGATCAATATATAAGAGCGTAATTTTCACTTTAGGTCACCAACATTCAATTTTCACCATTAACCACTGTCAAAATGACCATTATACCCTCGATTCTTTATTTCCACTATAGGTCCCCAACTTTTCAATTTTTATACAGTTTTATCCTTGTTCTTTTTTGGGTGCATAGGACACCAACTTTTTATTTTTTATTGTGTTATATCTCTATTAACACTTCCTGTACCTAAAATTTTGATTTTTATTGTTAATATTTGTTAAAATTATCATTATACCATTAATTGTTTAAATAAAAAATAAAGAATAATAAAATATTAGAAGTCCACTAACTCTAACCCACTCTAACACAACCAAATAATAACAGTAAAAAATAATGTTAAAACCAATCTATAATGGTCTCGGTAGATATCAAATATGTGTCAAAGAAAGTTGTATATCGAAGTATCATTGTGACGACTCGGATCGGATTTCCTGATCTACCACAGATCACGTGGTGAATACGGATTGGGCAGATCCATACAAAAAAATGATTTTTGATTTACAAAAAATCGAATATAATCCTAATACTCTAATTCTATTTAACTTATTGTCTCTCTCTGTGATTATCACGCTGATTTACTTCCGATCTTTATCCGTCTCAATCAAATCTGATCTACCAATTGTGGAATGCAAGACGGATTTCAGAACTTCCAAAAAATTTGTGAAAAGGGAAATTCTCTCATTCCCTTTTGCTATCGGAAATGACATCATTCCAATGGTAAATTTTGAAAAGACATCATTACTGGTGGTAGCGAAAGGAAACAGGCCGCCTTAGAGTGAACCGAGTTTGATCTGTGTCGCCTGTAAATACAACTTGTAATTGATGAATGAAATTGTCTCGATCTGCCTAATGGATTATGGCATATTAAGGTGATGATCAGAAAGAGAGACATTAGACAAAAAATTAGAATTTGAGCATTAAGTTTCTATTTCATTTTTATAAATTGAAAATGAATTTTTTTAATGGATCTACCCTGATCGGTACCCGTTACATGATCTGTGATGAATCGAAAAATCCAATCCGATTGTTGCACCGATTCTTGAATCGCAACTTTTTTATGCGGACTAAGTATCTATTAAGTTTGGTGCAGATCGGGTTTTTTTATTATCACTGTTTTCAGCGGTTGTCATTGGGGTGAGACGGGCTAAGTGGGTAGAGTTTTTATTTTATATTGTTCTTTATTTTTTATTATTATTTAAATAATTAATGGTATAATGATAATTTTAATAGGAATTAACAATAATAATTGAAAGGTTGAGGATGGAAAGTGTTAGTAGGGACGTAAGCGATAATAAATGAAAGGTTAGGGGTTCCATATGCTCAAAAAAAAAGATGGGGAAAAATTGTACAAAAATTGAAAGGTTGAGAACCTATAGTTGAAATAAATAATTAAAGGTATAATTATCATATTGATAGAATTTAATGGTGAAAATTAAAAAGTTGAGAACGCAAAGTGACTTTGCTACATAATACGAAAATAAATGAAAGGATGGAGGGCTAGTAAGCCCAAAAAAGAATGGGAACATAATTGATACAAAGTTGAAAAGCTAGTGACTTAGTGTGCAAATTACCCCATATAAGACATGGGTAATTTGCACAAATGGACCTTATCGTTTAGTGTTAGTGTGGAATAGACCTTACTGTTTTTAACTTGACGATTTTAACCTTAACGTATCAATATTCCTTGCAAAATGGACCATATTGTCCTAATTTGTCAATTTCTTTTGTTAAAACTTAAATTCATCTTTTTACCCTCAATTTCTTTTTTTATAAAATATAATTATTTTTAAAGGTATTTTGCCCTTAATTTCAAGTAATATATAAAGATAAAAATTTATATTTTGATTAACCCAATTCATCTGTTATCATAGCATTAGCTCCCCACCACCACAAAAACAAATCGGACTTTTTTGATCTTTCAGTTAATTAAAATGTTTTTTTGAAATATCTAGTGAAAGCTCTGACCTTTTTACTGCTAGTGAGGATCAATATAAATATCAACATGACACATCTACCAATAATAATAAGTTTCCTACATGTTATTTCTCAACAGAATCTTACAAGAAATATAAAATATTTGTCTTTATATTTTAATTGAGACTAAGGGTAAAAATGTCACTTCAATAATAGAGTTGACATGGTAAGGTCTTTTTTGTAAGAAACAGTGATACATTAAGGTTGAAATCACCAGATTAGAAATTATAGGGTCTATTTCCACACTGATACTAAACGATATGATCCATTGGCGCAAATTACCCTATAAGAAATTGTATTTATAAGCAAGTGATATTATTTGACTTTTTTGTGCGAAACATATGGAATCGTTGTTAATACGAAATTAATGTAGCTTCACTTCCAAACAAAATTTTGGTACTTCAGAAGTACCATCATCTTATTAAACAAAAAATACCTGTGGGTTATTGACTGTTTTGAAGTAGCCTATCTTAGGTACTCTTTGAGTTGGGTTAATATCACAAAAGGTCCTCAACCTTTGAGTTTAGAATCGGATAGGTTCTTAACCTTTTTTCACTCTCCTGGGTCCTCAACCTTTTATAAATACGCACAAAAGGTTCCTTTTGTCACTATTCCCTCAACTTTTCATAAAAATGACGATTACACCCTTTAATCTTTTAATTTTAAAAACAAAACTTTGTAGCCATTTCCGGCTGCCAAAAAGGTGCCAAGAATGGTAGCAAACTACTGCCGTTTATGGCAGTAGATATGGGGTATGGATCTCCCAATTTTACTGCCCATTTCTGACAGTAAAATGGGGGGATCCACCCCACATAACTGCTATCGAATGGCAACAAAATCCAGCAGTTTTTTTTTTTACTTCCAAAATTGACAGCATTTTTACTGTCATTATTCCCGTAGCTAAAATAGAAGATGGATCCCCCCCCCCATTTTACTACCCATTTCCTATAGCAAAATGAGCGGATCCACCCCCATAACTTCTGTCAGAACGGCAGCACTTTTGCTGCCATTCCGGTAGCTATAATGAGGGGTTGATCCCCCATATCTGCTATCGGAAATGGCAACAGTTTTTAGCAGGGTTTTGGATGCCGAAAATGGCTCTAGCAGCCATTTCCGGTGGCCGTCTTGGGAGGGGAATGGAAGGAAAGGGGTGGGGTGGGTGTTTTTTTATTTTTAATATTTTTAAATGTTTTGTTTTTAAAATTAAAATATTAAAGGGTATAATCGTCATTTTTCATAAAAAGTTGAGGGAATAGTGATAAGAGGACCTCTTCTGTGCATTTATGAAAGGTTGGGGGACCTAGGAGAGTGAAAAAAAGGTTGAGGACCTATTCGATTCTAAACTCAAAGGTTGTGGACCTTTTGTGAAATTAAGCCCTTGGCGTATTAGAAAATTTTTTCCTTCATTTCATCATAATTTGTAGGGTAAGTTTCACATATCGTCCCCGACCTTTGCACTTAGAATCGCTAGAGTCTCTTATCTTTTTTTAGCGCGTTGGATCATCAACATTTCATAAATGGGCACAAAAGTTTCCTCCTAACAGAATCTGTCCAAAATTCCGTTAAGTGGTAGATGAAATTACATTTATACCCTTACCTTTTAAATTTAAAAAAGAAAGAATTTAAAAATAAAAAAAATAAAAAAAAGGAAAAACACCACCACACCTAACCCCTCTTAAGCTGCCGGAATGCTACCATTTCTAGCAGCTGAAAGGGGGAGTCTTCCCCCCTTCATCTACCAAAAATGGTAGAAAATTGGGGGAGATTCTCCCCCTATGTTTCTCCTCCCATTTTTTCCGCTACCTATTTTTTCTGCCGAAAACGACAGAAAAAATTGGGGGAGGGGGGTTTGGGGAGACTCTCCCCATTCACTGTCATTTCCTGATGACAGTGAATGGGGAGATATTGCCGTTTCCGGTAGATGAAAATGGGGGAGACTCCCCACTTTCAGCTGCCAGAAATGGCAGCATTCAAGCGGTCAAGTGGCCGCCGAAATACTGCATTCCGGCAGCCTAAAAGGGGTGGGTGGGTGTGGTTTTTCCCTTTTTTTATTTTTTTTAATTTTTAAATTCTTTTTTTAATTTAAAATGTAAGGGTATAAAGGTAATTTCATCTATCACTTAACAGAAATTTAGACGGATTCAATTAGAAGGGACCTTTTGTGCGTATTTATAAAAGGTTGAGGACCCAGCGCGCTAAAAAAAGGTTAGAGACCCTGGCGAGTCTAAGTGTAAAGGTTGGGGACGATATGTGAAATTTACCCTAATTTGTACAAGTTAGTTCACATCCTTAAACAATAACCATGCAATGTATTTTGATCATCTATCAGTAAAACAGAAAGCACAGAACATTTAACAAAAGAAATGTATAAGTAAATTGTGCAAAAATTTTATTTTGCCTACGGGCAAGCATATTATTATGTCCATGTGCATACGTGGCACATATTTAAGTTACAAGTGTAGGGCGTTTGTAACTTAAATATATGCCACATATGCACGCATGCATATTATTATACCTGCATGTAAGTAAAATAAAATTTCTAATAAATTCTATACTGAAATCTAGAATATAAGAAAGTTCACACCGTACCACGTAAAAAAATATGCTATTATTTTTTTAAATATAATATTTTCCATTTCAGCACTGAACAATAATTATTTACGGTTGAATATGGTATGTTTAGTTATTATTATAAATATATATTTTTAACTTCAATATTTGTGTATATTATTTTGTGTAGACTATTATTATGACATTGAAAGAAATAATACAAAAGAAGATTTTTTAATATACTATTAAGATTCTTTGTTTTTTAATTGTGTTATTTATGTACATAAATTCAATTTTTACAATCACTTATTTAATAAATAATTGTGGATTATTTCTTATGGAAGAAATATTGTAATATAATTTTTATACTTGAGCTATACAGATTTATAATTGTGAAGATGGACGCCCAATTAGTCCTTGAGTCGCTTCAAAATCCCCATACCGATTTCTCGCATTTTGGATTAATAGTTGAAGATTTTCATGCTCTATGTAATGAGATAGATAATGTTTCCTTCTTTTGGGTTGGTAAGTCTGCGAATCAAGCTGCCCATCGCCTAGTTTGGGCAGCTGGTTCTTTGTCAGGTTCGTTTGAATGGGTAGGGACCCTCCCCCCTATGTTGATATCAGATGTATTTACTTTTCGATGCTATCAATGAACAAGCTTTCTTCTCTCTCAAAAAAAAAAAAATGTAAAAAACAATGTCAATAGAAGATTCTATGTAAATAACGATAGAAAATAATCTGAAGAAAGAATATCAACCGTAAAATATAATCCGTCTTTACCAAATATTCTAATTCTGAAGCCTTCAGCTCACTAGAGGACATCAGTGGCGGTAACAAATCCTCGAAGAGCAGCAATACAAGTCTATAAAGGAGCAAGATTTGATGAGGCTCTTCACGCCTTTACACCCATTCTTAACAACCAACTTGATGAGTTATTCTCGTGGTGTGCTTTGTGCCACAACCAATTGAACAACTATACTTAGTGTAAGGTGAACTGTGTCATTGCAATCTCTCTCAACAACAACAATATGGATGTGTTACTTTATTTGCTAGCCAATCTTAAATTGCATGAGACGGTTTCCAATACAGGAAGACATTAATTGACTAAATAACTAATGATGTGAATGCCGTCAATCTCTCATCCTCACAGCTGTCCCCACTCTCTCTTCGCCACAAGGAGAATTTAATACCCTACTGGTTATGGCTCAAGCTAGCCGATTCCTTGCACGAATACGGCTGGATGATGGAAATGTCAATGACAACTTTGAAATCCCGAACAAGTTGGCTGCTGATTTATCAACTTGGTACGAATAGATTGCAGGTGCTTAGCATACAGAGGCAAGATGTGCAAAGGTCTATGCACTTAAAAAGGGTCCTAATGTGTTTTTCTTGGGAGGTCCTCCAAGAATTTAATACCCTATTGGTTATGGCTCTGGCGGGTCGATTCCTTGTACGAATACAGCTGGATGAGGGCAATGACAAATTTGAAGTCCCAGACAATTTGGCTACTGATGTATCAACTTGGTACGAATAGATTGCCTGCGCTTGACATACAAAGGCAAGATGTACAAGGTCTATGCACTTAAAAGGGGTCCCAATGTGTTTTTTTTTTGGATGGAATAAATTCCTCCGAGAGGTGCACTTGGTTTAGGGAGATATTCTATATTTTTCTAACCATGTTCAAAACTTGTACTTTGTTGCATTTACGGCCGGTTTATAGGGACAAATAGAAGGTTTGTTTTAGAATGTTTTGAACATCAACGGTTAGGATTTGAATGAAGCTACACTTTGACAATGCATCACAAAAGTCACAAAAATTGAAATTGTTATGCAAAAATTTGCATAATATATGAATGAAATGGATGGAGTACTGGATTTCATTAACAGAAGGGGAAAAAAGGCAAAGAAAAATGATGTTGCGAATTAGCTAATGAAAGCACATGAAATTGCCTTTCAAAACAAAAGAGAATAATGCTGATTGTGGAATGAATTTTGTCATGTCTAGTATTTGATCTGGACAACTACTTTAGAAAGTGACTAGATATCGTTGAGAAATCAATTATAGATAACTTAGAGCTTTTGGTTAGTTTTGTCAATTTTGCTACTGATAATCAACTTGAGGACTATGAATCGTTAAGGGAGGGCTATGAATTGTTAAGAAATCAATCGTAGAGAACTTTACATCTTTCGGAAAAATTTATCAGATATGCTATATATGTATTGATGGTCATACTTATAAGGAGGTCCTTGATTGCATCAAGTGCCATATTAGCAAGATATATATGCAAGATCTGGTAATAAATCACATTTAACCGTATGTTTTTTTGTACACTTTCAAATATTTTAAGGTTTCACATTTTCAAATAAAAACAAATTATTTTTGTCAAGAAATTTTGTAGAGTATTTTCCTTTTTATAATAATTTAATAATTGAAAAGTCAAATAAAGTTTTTCTCCAAAATATTCTTAATTATATTTAGACTGTGATATAATAAAAATTAATATATTTATTAGATAATAAATGGAGTTTACTTAAAAAGGAAGTTTGACGACTAATTTTATAAACTATAAATCTTTCATTTTGAAAGGCTTATGACCTTTATGGTGCCCCTTGTGGTAGATCTATAGTATCACGGTCAAGTTTCCTATACACAGTCCTCTGCTTGTCTAGAAGTTACCACAAACCCTCATTATTTGTATTTTCACATCTACAATACAAATAAGGATGGCAACGGGTCGGGTTCTCTCCGCTTCGACCCGCAAAACTTTTGTCCCCGCCCCGCCCCGCCAAGCCAAAATTCGGTGAGGATCAGGACAGGGTTTTGACCCGTTTACTACTCATTTAGATTTTTTTAATATATTTTTTATTTTTTTCCATATTTTTTGATTTATTTTTAATTTAACAAGACGAGACAGTTCAGGTCGACCCTGACCCGCGACCTGATTTGCCTCAAACCAAAAAAATTTGCCTCGTTTGGATCAGGGCCCACACGGGTTCTTATCAAGTTGATTTAAATTACTATCCCGATATACAAAGTTATATGAGCTTATGCTCAGCCAGTAACAAATAATGTAACTATACATGCACATGATGTTTAGATGGAACGATGGTTATGCAGAACACTAAACAAAGGTAGCCAATAATCTCTCTGTATAGTATATCGCATGAGTTCATAATTAATAAGGTCAATCATTTGCGTGCACATGCCTTGTTTCCAACAACTTACTATGCCTTAACTGTCGCCAAGAAGTTACCAATATATGTAAAAATGGTCTGGCCAAATCATATATAGCACAACCTCCTCTGCCGACGCCGTGTATTTCTCCATGTGTTCCTCAGTTTTTGGTAGAGACCTTTGATCTCAAGTGGGTTTCATTTAGGCGGCGGCGGTGGCTTCCACGATGGACGTCGTGAGGGTGGAGGCGGCGGTGGTTACGGCTTCTATGACCTACTGCCTCTTCATTTCCCCACTGCTTCAGTTGCAGTAGCGTAAGTTTCTTGAGATTTGGCTGCGATTCCACACACACACACACAACGCTCAATTCGTTTTTGTGGAAATGAAGGGATTGAGCTCAGGTAGAGATTTGCAGAGCTTAATTCAAGCTGTCAAATCTTCTGATGTAAGCATTATAATAGCTTCATGTTAACTTAAGTTTCGTTACTTATATTTTTTTCGCATTTATTTATTTTTGATGCATTCCAGCACAACGTTGCTTAGTCTTAGGGTTTTGAGGTGTAATTTTTAAGTTTATGGTTTTTAGGGGAAAAAAAGAAAAAAAAAAAAAGAAGTTTAGGAATATGAGATATTGATTTTTATCCTTCATGTGCCATAATTTAAATTTGCTTTTCCGTTGGTGATAGTGCGAATTTGCATACAGTTATTTTTATTTGGGTATTTCACCTAAGTAAATGTCAAAAGCGATGGAAAAATGTGGGGGTAAGCATTTTATGTCGGCATTTGAAGTCGCAGTTTTTATAATTTTTGTTTTCTTTTATGTGTCTTTTTTTTCCTATTAAAATTCAGAACTGTGTTCTATAGTTTTTGAACTTTTGTTTATCTTGTAGGTTGTTGGGAATTGTGTACAACTGCTTATGGAATTGGATGAGTTAGATATAACATAGAAATCTGAAATGCATCCTCTCATTGAAAGTTTAATTGTATCCCAAAATGTTATATTTATGCTCAGCTTCGCTGCTTATAATTTTTTACAATTTCCAAGTTTCTACAATTCTTTATTTGTACCTAATGGTTCTCTGAGTGCTCCGATATTAAAATTTCTTGACATTACTGGGCATTTCTTAGAAGAAATCTATGGTAGTTTCATACTTGGAATCATATGTGTTTGGGAATCTTATCAATCATTATTCAGCAGTCATTTCTAATTGCTTTTTGTAATATACCTTATTGATCATTAGATATTGAGGGAAGATTATGAAATGAAATGAAGATTATGCTATTCATGGTGCAGAGCTAACTTATGTAGTATATTTTATTCAATTTGTTTGATTGCTTTATTTCAAGTCAATTTATAGAGGAGTGCTAATTGTGTTCTGTTGGGGAATTATTATTTGTAAGTTCTATTTTAGCTGTTTTGCATCCTTATCTCACACCAGCTTGGGGTTACTGCATTTTGAAAACATTCTCGGCTGCAAAGCTTTATCATCATCATATTGTAAGGTTTGTTATTTTGAGGTAGATATTTAACGGGTCATAAATTTTAATTTTAATAGACAAAAAGTGTATGAGTAAATTTATTGCTTCTTTGCAATATTTTCTTGACATGGATGTAATAGTGTAACAAAGATCACTTTGTTAAAAAATTGAAACATCTCTTGATTTTACATCATTTAATGAGATGGAAATTATATGAATAATTTACACCGTTCTATGATATTAATGAAATGGATCTATTAGAATTAATTTTCCTATTGCTTTTTTAGTTGAACTTCATAATTCTATATAATGCTCTTGAAACTGTTGGCCTCACATGATCCATTTCTGATTTTGAGTCATCATTAGTTTTTGAATGCACTTTTTCCCTCTGCATTGCAGACCTTCTCCAACTTGGAGAAGGCTTGAGGCTATTTTAAGTGCACGTCTTTGAAGGAGTTTGTATGCATTCTAAACAATTCAACTTGATAACCAGATCAAACTGAATTTCCTTGACATATGCTATTCTGTCCATTTGATTTTATCTTATTTCAGATACTTTGGCTGCTACTTAAAATGAAAAAAATAAATACTTGAATTATACCTATGTTTGATACTATTGACAGTAGGAAATGATATTGTCTAAATTGGTGTAGATTTTTACAATTGTTCTTTCCATGCATCGGTTTTGAAATTGCTTCTTTCTACCTCATAAACAAATGCTATGAAAAATTGGATGAAGTTGTAGTAGCAAATAAATCAGCTTTCGATAGTCCTGCTGAGATAAGATGAGCAATGAATTGTAAGGAAACCAAGCTAAGTTTTAATCTGTTTAGTGGAATTCTTCTTGAATTATTTTATATATTGATTTTTTTTATTTCTATTTGTCATAATGATTATTTGGCTTGAGACGTCCCCTTATTTTTCCCTTTTAGATACAAGAAATCTAGGGTTGTGTTGCATTTTAGGTTTTGTTTTGAACCCTTACTCTGTTTCTTTCTTTCCTTTATTTCTTTTCCCTAATAAAGTGTACTTTCTTTTTTTTTTTTTATTGAGATTTGAAAGAATTTTTTACAATTTCCCATCTCTAAAATCACAATTAAACACATACTAAATTAGTTTTTCTTTCAAAATTTTCATTTTTCGTTCCCCCTTTTTTAATGGAGAGAATTACTCTATATTGATAATGTGCAGTATGCAATTTCAAGAAACCACCTTATATTTATACTGTTGACCTGTAGGTATTCTGTTTGCATGGAATATCTGAGCTCTGGATCGTATAAAGGAGGTAAGGTTAATATGTCTGAACTTATAATTTATTCTTCACGGGGTTATTTTTGAAATTTGTTTTTAGTGGAGAACGAGAGGGGCGTCGATGATGAAGTTCCATCATATTCTTTTTACAGTTTGAACTTTTGACTATTGAAACAAAGTTTATTCTTTTCTAATCTACTCTGTATCACCTCCATTTTTGTTTGAACCAAGAGAATGTCTGATGTAATTTAAAAGCTTGAAACTTACATTACTAGGAAGTTAATTACTATCTTTTTCGAGGTTTAAGTTTTTGGGTTTATGTTTTAATAACATTGTTTTTAGTTCATAATTGTCCTGCTTGGCTTCAATAAATTAAATTTTTAGACGCTGCTTATTTTTGCTTTCTTGGCATGTTTGGTAAATGTGAAGAAATAAGTTTATATATCTTCCATAGAACTTGAAGAGTCTAAAGACCAATTTAGGATGTAATTGGGAGAGTGGGAGTCTATCTTGATATATATCAATTGATTTTATTGGGTTGTATGTTTCTTTTAACTTGAAACTTTTATCAAAAGCTTCTGGACCTGGAAGTTATCAATTTTCATTGGCCAAATTGAAAGATCCCACAAGACAGTTTGCCAATGGTGATTATTGGTTGGTGAATCACTTTTGCTAATAGTGATTGTGGCTGGTGAAAGAGGAAGAGCTCTCTCGGTCATCTTTCTTTCTTTTTGTGCGAATTTTTCTGTTTCTAGAAATGAATGGAACTATAATGTATTTGTATTGGAATTTTTTTTCATTCAATGGTGATGTGATATGCTTATAGTGCATTCTTTTCTAGAGATTTGGAATTTGATCTTTAGTAAGAGTTTATGATGTGTGCCAAGTAGTGAAAATGGTAATTATAGTTTTTGTTATAGTTCTGCAAATTGTGTGGTTTTACTCAATCTTTAGTTTTTCAAATAGTTGATGTTTTTTGTTAATTTTATTTTAGCATAATGAGTTGATCTGTAGGTAATCCAACCAAGATTTGATCTTTCTCACTGTTAAGGAACGGAGTCCTCACGCGGTAACAACATACCCGTTAACACTCCAACTAATAAGGGCTGTGCATAGACAAGTGAGACTGCTAACTACAATATTCCATAGGAGAGGAATGATGGATTAGAATATTTACCACCACTAGCCGGTGAGGATTTCCATGTATATTGAACTCTTTTTTTTTTTTTTAATTGCAAACTTACAGTTTTTATTTGTTTCCTTTTTAGCTTTGCAAACTCTTTATCTCACTCTCTCTTTTTATTTATTTATTTTTTTTCATGTTCTCTTTGAAACTGTTGTTTTGAATTTTTGTAGGGCGACATGCCCTCTTTATTAGAGGTTAAATATAGACAGAGACATTTTCCTTATTTAGGCATTGAATTTCTAGATTTGGGCATGTAGCTTTAATGGCTCATCATTAATCTTAGGGAATAGTTATATCAATTTTCAAAAATTCTTTTGGCTACGTAGATTATTTTTTTAATGATTAGAATGGCATATTCTGTAGGACTATATGCTCTACATCATTGAAAGCTTAAGACCAAGGTAAGCATTTTAGCATGCGGTACTTGACTAGTAGCCTTTGCTTATTTAAAAACAATGTTGCCAACTCTTTTGAGGTGAACACAATTTGTATACGAGTCAATACTTATCATTTGATTTAGTTGTAATAACTTATTAATCTTTGTTTTGGTTGAGTTTAACTCCTACTTTTATATATCCAATTGGTGTAGATTTTTACCATTGTTCTTTCCAGTTGATTTTTTTTGATACATTTTTTTTTTTTAGGATGTCATTTGCCAACTATTTAAGCACATTTAATTATCAGGTTTGCAATGGAGCAGCAACTTATATTCACATAGAAGTGCTCAACGATAATAAGGACAGAAATAAATGTTGTCATTTTAAGTTATTAGATTTCTCTCATATTGGTTAGTTTATTTCTTCTAACATCCATTCTCTTATTGTGTTTAGTTTATATCACTGTATATCTAAATTTTGTTCATTAATATTTGAACTGTTGACCACAGATAATGTGGTGGCGGCATGGATCCTGATAAAATGAGGCGCCGCATATCTCTAAGGTACTCTGCAAATCTATTGTTGATGTGATCCAGCTGTGCAAGAAATGTGCTCAATTGTACGATTTTTTCCTTTTTTCCCCTTTTTTTAACTACATTCCTACTGAAGAAAACGTTGTGGGTGGGATAAAGAATTTCATTAATAAATTATTTATCTTGATCACAATAATTAATTGTTTTCATATTTTTTAAACTCTTGACAGGTAGATGGAGTGTTTAATTGTCCTTTTTTTGACCCTTGGAATTTTTTTTTCAAATTCTTTTCCTTTTTTGGTGTTCTACTATTTGTTAACACCAAAAAAATTGGAGGAAATATTGTACCGTTTGTCAATTGAAGGAAGAAGTGTTTAGTCCTTTTATCAATTGAAGGAAGAAGTGCTTAGTTGTCACTCTTTGTAATTTTTGTCATCTTTATTATTGCTCCAGCTTTTAAGTTTATTAATTTTCATTTTGATCACTGAACTTAAATTGTTTAGAAAGTTTTACTTTTAGAAGACATGTGGATACGGCCGGTGTATTTTGGGTCTACTGAGAAGGTGAAAGAGGATAAGAGCAAGAAGAGGCCGAAGGAGATTTCACATTCCTTTCATTTCTCTTCTTTTTTATTTGTTTTTTGTGTATTTATTTCTACTGAATATAGAAAATGGGGAGGCAAATTGATATTAACTTTCGATGTATTCTTTTCTTTCCAATGTTAGTTCTTTTGTTCGAGTAATGATTTATTACCCTGTTATTATATCTCTAATTGGTTGTCGCTTCTTGTGCATCGCACGGTTATTACCACTAGGATGCATTGTTTGTAGATCTCTTGGTGCAGGTGTTTTGGAGTGCCTAATCTTCATTCTGGCTTTTGTTTTATGTCATAGTGTAGTTTGTTTCATATCAGGATATAATTTAGTCTTATGAATTGTTTTTTGCTTTGTCTAGCTTTCTGTTTTTAGTGTCATGGTTTCTGTTTGGGGATCCAATGACGATTAATTAATATTAATAATAATAAAATTGCTATCTTTTGGCCAAAAGAAAAATATATGTTACATGCCTAATTTGGATGTACGAAGCAGTTGTGTTAAGTTGGTTTTTTTTAATTTATTAACCACAAAGGTTTTTATTTTGATTTTTTTTTTTAATATAATGAATTGCAATCTAACAAAAATGTAGTTCATTTTTTACATAATAATATCATACATGCATAATGCAAAACACAATTGATTTTTTGTATGCTATGAATAGTCTTTTTTGAGCGAGAAAATGGAAATTAATTTCGTCAAGAATAAGTAAGATTTAGCAATGATTGATTATACAATATTGAAGCTACATAAGGAGAAAAAGGAAATTGTAAGACAATATTAAGTAATTGAAATTATAGTTTAGTGCTAATGCTATTTTAAAATCGTGGATAAAAAGTATGTTACATATGCTAATTTTTTTTACCATTTCATTTTACAATTATAATTGGATAAATACCGTACGGGTAGGGGCCTTAATGAATGTTACATTAGTGCTTACCATTTATATATATGTGGTGTTACTTATCTTGCAATATATGTTTCTATCGTATGGACATTTACACAATATATTTATATTTTTTAATTTTACATGAATATAAAGAAATTTTCCAAAATTTATTGTGATTGAAATAGAAAGAATTACCCTTTTAGAGGAAAAAAAGAAAAAAATGAAAAATAAAAAAGAAAATTGAAAGAATTATCTTTATCATGTTAGTATTAATATACTGTCTCCTATAAAGTATAGTCTCATTAGAGTATGTATACTTGATACTATTTTTATAATTGAGTTTTGACCGATTTATTAATATAGTTTATTTATTTCCAAAAATATATACTTCCCGTGCATCGCACGGGTACATAAAACTAGTTAGATGTGAGAGACATCGTGTGGAGAGGATTATTGGTGGTGGATCCTCCATTTTATAGCCATCTCAAGTCATTGGCTGTTTTTGTTAATATATAATGGCCCTTACACGAGGCTGGTCGGGAAAGAAGACTTATTTATGATGCGAAATGCAAACAAATGTGCAATAAAGAGCAAGTGGTTGATCATCCATATGTGAGAGTTTATCTAAGATAGAAATGGAAAGGAAAAGCAAAAAGTTCCAATTTTTTGACAAATTTAACAGGTTGCTGCTACTTGCTACTAAAAAATGATGAATATATATCGATATATTAAAGATTTGGGAGAAAGATGGTGAATGTAATAATAACAGATTGCCAAAAAAAAAAAGGGGATGTAGTAATAACAATAGGCCGGCTGGGTTGCTATCTAGTCTTGGATCGGGACTTGTTTGCCCATTGTTTGTCTATTACGTCAGTCTGGATCGCTTGTTTTCCATGGTCGGTGTTCAAAGAAATGGAAATAGAATTCATGTACGGTTTCCATTTTTCGCCCGATAATATATGTTTTTGAATAGTTCAACGAGTCAAATTGAACATCTTAAAACCAACAGTCCAATAATCTAAAAATGTCATAACAATAGGTACTTATGTAAAATGGTAGTGCTGTATTGAAATTAGATTAAATAAGATAAACAATATATTTTTATTTTTTGGATCAAGATTTAAAAAATAATATTGCTGCTTAATTCTCCAAATCCCATCTACCTTTAAGTATTAATTAATGGTAATTTTGTGTTAGTTTAAATTTGTTTAAATAGGCCCTCCCCTACAATTCCCGGTAGTAGTAACAAAAAGTCAAATATTGTAAGTTAAAAGTAAAATGTATGACTAAGACTTTTTGAAAAAATTCAGAAAAAAAAAAAGCCCTTCCAAAAAAACAAAATGTTTAAATAAAGTATTCCAAGTATCAAAAGACAAAAAAAAGGGTGTATACCAAGCACGCCCTAATTGAAACCCTAATTTATACATCAGAAGTAAATTTATTTAATGTTTCATCAATTTGCTTCTCTGGTATATTGAATAAAATGATTATTAGCGGTTGCCAAAAAATAATAATAATAAAATAAAATAATTAGTGGGATGATTTGTAAAAACCGAAACTACAAAAGCAAGAATTAGTTTTCAGAAAATTACGAAGCGGGGCACTGGCTCAAATGGCCCAACATGTAATTAGAGGCTGACTACTGGGTTCCATTGAAGTACGCCACTTTGGCCCATTGGAGATTGAGTAAGTCCTCACAACTCCGTAAAGACATTCTAACTCTTCTCCCGTAACCAATAGAGGAAAATACTACTTGTAGAGAAGCCTTCACAATATTTTTTATATAAAATAGGATAATTTTATCATCTTATCCCCTAGGTATTGAATGACTGGGGAAAAAAATAATTTAGAGATAAAATGGTAACATTATAAAATTTAATATGACAAAAAAATTATACAAAACACAGTTATTTTCTTCACATCAAAAATTTTTTGCAACAATTTCTTTCAAGTTTCCCTTCATATATCATCAAGGAAAAAAAATTTATGATATTCTATAGTATTTGTCTAACCTGTTCATATAGTAGCCACAAAAGAATGCCAATTGCAGTATCTCTTACCAAGTCTCTGGCAATGGAACCAACCCAGCCATAGTTGTTGCTTGGGGGCCTCTTCCCGGTAAGGTCTCTGAATCGCAATTTTCCTTGATCCGAAACGAGTGAATATATAACTCCATTCATGTGGCCCTTTCCGATAACTCCAACTACTTTCTTACTGTTATTTACAGCCTTGCTCCTCTTCAGGGACCAAGCAAGATACTGAAAGAAAGATAACCCCAAACACAGTTAGAAACAACAAAAGTCAGGTAAGAAAATTTTCAATTGCTTGAACTAAAGAAACATCAGCATTCTTGTCCCAACAACATCATTCCAGTAATTTATCATCTGTACCATAATAATAATTGGGTTTCAGGCTTAGTAACTTCTATGTTTGCAGTACTTTCTTTTTCCATTTTTGAATCCGAAGTATAAGAACTGAGTAAATCCAAAACCCAAAGAGGCTGACCCAAGGAAAACGCAAGTAACCGTGATTTTGGAATGTACTGGTTGTGTTTGAGACGGTGTTAAGAAGGAATGAAGGGGCATTCCTCAAAAAGAACTGGCAAGTAATACATAAAAACACAACAGTGACTACCGTATTACACAGCAGCTATGATTATTGTTCATAGAAATGGGACAGCACCATCAAGGGCGGAGTCAGCGATCGATATCGGGGTGGGCCGAAAATGTAGATTAATACTAATTTGTATTTTAAATTTTTTTTTTTGCAATTATTTATATGGTCAAAAAATGCATTTTTGTCAAAATGGGCTGTGCCGGGGCATGTGGCCACCCCTTGCCTACGCCCCTGAGCACCATGATGCTTGTTGCCCTTACATCAATGACACGATCTTAAATTCATAAAATCTGATGGGCATGAGCCAAAAACATGAAATAACACTTACCGTATCACGTTCATAGATGAGAGGTTGCAACAATGATGGATATGAAGAACTTAGCTGCTCGTATAGCTGGAAGTTGTCATCACCAGTGCTAGATTCCTGATTTACAAAATGTAATAAGTCGTTCCATATGAGTTATTAAACAGAGATATGCTTATCCAATATGTATATAATAATGTCATGACTTGCAAATGTGATCAGTAAATACAGGTTTTGGATCACACAGCGATCAGATTTGCTCAAGATATATGGTCAACTTGAAGTTACTCAAAACTCAAAAAGAACATGTCCAGTTAAAAGAAGATTACAATTTCCCATCAAAAAATTCAGAGAGACAAACCTTTATTTCATCCTTGGAAATGTTGGATGATGTTATTCCAAGAATGACAGTAGACACTAAGCTCAGCTTCTCCTTCCATTTCAGTGAACTCCATGCTCTCTCGAGCTGTGGGACATTTATGGAAATAAATAACTTTACCTTTCTTACATGTCAGTCAAAGTAATTCAGCCTTCTAACGGAAGCAGCAGAATAATGAATTAATGCCGCAATCCATAATTTGCCAAATTTGGGATCACTTTAGCCGTTAAAGACAAAATTTAAATGAATAATTTCTTCAAGTTTTAGCAGCTTAACCTTTTCAATGGCACTGTTGAATATAGTATAAGAGTGGGCAATGGCCTTGTATTGAAATCTCACCAGCCCACTTACTGAAAACTGGCATAAGTATAAGTTTTAGCATTGGATGAGAAAATGGATTTGAACTACATGTAAAGATCGAGGTGAATATCAACTATATATGTGCACGCACCTGCATTAACTTTAGACGAGTAGGTTCAACGACAATTACAAATTTAGGATTCACTGATATAAAGAGCAGAAATTATAACATTGATTCATAATATATGGGCTTACATACAGTCTATTTCAATTGGTCGATCCCCCAACACTATTTGAGCACCAATTTCTTCAGAAGCCTTTCTAGCAGCATGAAACTGGAAACTTACATACATACTCTCTCAGAGAAGATGTCATCAAGCAACATAATATACTTGCTACCTATAAGAACATTTAAGTGATTGACTTATCTACCTCATCACCAAAAGGACGATCAATTTCCGAAGACATTTTTGAAGAGAACGCTGCAAACAGTAGGCGTAATGCTAGAGCAGTTTGACCCCCTGTTATGTGGAAGGAGGATAACTAAATATCTTGTAAAACACACATTCCATAAAATGAATATATGAGAAAGAGATTAACACATACCCAAATTAATACTACGGCCAACAGCCCGAAAGAACCTAGAACCACTTAAGGAAAACATGTTTGTTCTCAATTGCTGATTGAGCTCACCAGTGTCAGAAGCATACATAATACCAGCTCTAAAAATAGACTGTAACAAGTGAAGTTAAGCCATATATTGACAACAAAGCAGTACAACGAATATCATTTTTAACAAATAATAATTCAGCTTAAAAATCAAAAATTGGAAACAAATAAACAAAAGCCCAAAACTTGCCTGCTTCTGCATAGCTCCACAACAACGTTGTCAGGCCTCAGAGCATGGATAACCCTAACAACATCAGAAGCTGATTCTTGGGATATATCGGTGGTTCCCATGAGCCAAATGATCTCTGGTTCTGTGAATTCACTTCTCCATGGTGGGACTGGTCCATACTGACTCTTGTTGATCACAACCAAGGTCCCATTTTGGGCTAAATCAAGCAATTCTGGATGGGTTTCTGCTATTGTAGCAGTGGAATTTCTGAGAATTTCATTCTTGAAATTAAAATCTGCTGGTGGTGGAAAAATTGAGGCCTTGCATATAGGTTCGATAATTGGGAGGGGGGTTTCGATTGGAAAATGGAGGTTCCCACCGCTTGGCAGTGTGATTGGAAACGGAGTTGTTAAGATTTTCATGCTCTCTCACGCGCGGGGGGAGAGGGAGAGGGAGAGAGGGGGGGGGGGCGAGAGAGAGAGAGAGAGAGATCGGAAGAGCACACGTCTGA
>CAVNYN010230800.1:0-23321 GCA_963692815.1 Nyctanthes arbor-tristis
AAAATGAAGAGATGGATAGTACAAAAGTGATTATATGTTGCCTAATACAACTTCATCATTAATACACCTACTAGCACTTGCCTTTGGCGGTTTGACGGCAATGGTTTATAGAATACAAATTATTATAAATCCATATTTATGGAGCGCAGCCCACGGCCCGCCCCATGTCTTCTTCTTGAGACAAAAGATTCAACCTAAACAACAGCCCAAAAAAATACGTACAAATGTTGTTTCAAAAACAAACCTTTCAAAAAAAAAAAAAAAAAAAGCCCCCCTCAGACAGACAAAAGTAAAAAGAGGCACTTATACATATGTAACATGTGCCTCCATACAATTTCATCATTTACAATAATAATTTCCACTAGCAATTAAAAACTCATTCACACTTTATTTCATAAATTTTTATTTTTGTCTCCATTCCCCAAAGAACATGTGATATGACATATTTCAACTGACAAGTTAAATCATGCACGTGAATATGCTACCACAAAGCTGACAAGTTAAATCATGCACGTGAATATGCTACCACAAAGCCCTACTGATGCGCCCCCTAATTTTAAATTGTCAGTTTAATAATTGAGCTCAACTGACAAGTTAAATCATACACGTGAATATGCTACCACAAAGCCCTACTGATGCGCCCTCAGTTTAATAATTGAGCTCAACTGACAAGTTAAATCATGCACGTGAATATGCTGCCACAAAGCCATACTGATGCGCCCTCTAATTTTAAATTGTCAAGTCCATCTCAGTGGTGTTAGAACGGTTCATTAATGAATATCTGATATGGATGGGTTATATTTGCGCAAAACGTCTTTATCTTTGAATTATTTTTTGGAAATTGTCTTTACTTTTCATTTTTTTGGTAATTTTATCTTCACTTTTATATTTCTTAGCGGAATCATTCTTACCGTCATTTACCGTTAATATTTCCATTTTTTAACTTTTATTTTCATAATATTATATATATATATACACACTTATATTTTATAAAGCTTAAATGAATGTATTAATTATTATTTTTTGTATTTTAAAAAAATTAATGCACTCAAATTTAAACACGCTAATAAAATATTAGAGAAAATTAAATAAGAAAAGTATGTTTTATTTTATTATGTTGTTTTACATGATTCAGAACTGATTACTAAATAGACATATAATTAAAAAAGTATAACAAGTAAAATAATTAACAATGTTACCGCCTAAATAAAATAAAATATACTTTGATTCTCTCATAATTTTTTTAAATATCACACACACATATACTCTTCAATAGTCTGAACTATCGGAAGAAGTAACGAGAATGTATGTGTGTGATATTTAAGAAAATTATCAGAGAGTCAAATTATTTTTTATTTTATTTAGAAGGCAACGTTGTTAATTATTTTACTTGTTATATTTTTTAACTATACGTCTATTTAGTAATCAGAGATCGGAAGAGTGTAAAATAACATAATAAAATAAAACACACTTCTCTTATTTAATCTTCTCTAATATTTTATTAACATATTTAGATTTGAGTGTATTAATTTTTTTAAAATACAAAAAATAATAATTAATGCATTAACTTAGTCTTTATAAAATATAAGTGTGTGTATATAGATATAATATTATGAAAATAAAGGTTGAAAAACGGAAATATTAACTGTAAATGACGGTAGGGATGAATTCCGTCAAAAAATATAAAAGTGAGAATGAAATTACCAAGAAATAAAAAATAAAGACGATTTTCACAAAATAATTCGAAAATAGAGACCTTTTGCGCCAATAACCCATATTCATTAATGAACCATTCTACCATCATTGACATGGACTCCACAATTTAAAATTAGAGGCGCATCAGTAGGGCTTTGTGGTAGCATATTCACGTGCATGATTTAACTTGTCAGTTGAGCTCAATTATTAAATACCCGTTTGGTTAGATTTATAAAATCAATTTATAAAGAGAATTTATAATGAGTAGAATTGAATAATGGAGATTTAATTGAAATTTGAAATGTGTGATGATTGTTGAGTAGTTGTTAAATCAATGGTAAGTGAATTTATAAATTACAAAAATAAAATTTACCAAACAAGGCCTAAACTAACAAGGTCATAACAAATTCATTGTATAATACCTTTTTTTTTTTTTGAAATAGATAATATTTTCTTTTTGCCTGAACTAGATAAGAGTAACACAAATAGACAAATAGGAAAGAATGTAATTGGCAGTATTTTGGCTTTTCTCTTTCTTCTATCTATTAATAATTAAAAGTCTGTTTGGTTAGATTTATAAAATCAATTTATAAAGGAAATTTATAATTAGTGGAAATGAGTGGTAGAGATTTAATTGAAATTTGAGATGTATGGTGATTATTGAGTAATTGACAAATCAATAGTCAAATGATGGTAGGTAAGTTTATAAACGGAAAAAATAAAGGAAACCAAACAAAGCCTAATTGAAGTTATAATGTTTTGCGCTGAGAACGTAACGCAAAGAGTTTCTATTTGACAATTATTACTTATTTATAATCAAACACTTTGAATTCCAATTGAAGTTTCCATCACTCATGCTACATTTTTATAGTTTCTTTATTACAATATAAAATTAGAAAGAGAATCACTTGCCTCTCTATTTAAATATATATAATACTGCATGTAACATTGTTTCATAATTCAATTAATCTTTTCCTGTCTGATTTTTAACCTATATATCTGGTCTAGGAAATTCAAAAAGAAAATGTTGTTATTATAGAATGAAGGACAATTTACACCAAACGTCTCTACTTTTCAAGTGTTAATAGATCGTGTTCCTAAACTTTACTTCTTCTTACGTGGATTCTCAACCTTTTAAAAAATCTCCGTCCAAGTCCCTAGTAACAAAAGTCATTCATTTTCTCCTTTAGATTGGGAGCATTTTTGGTAAAATATAAAGAAATAAGAAACACATATGCCATAACTCAATTTGTTTAACTACATCTATGTACTACACAAATTTCTAGTTCACTGTTTTAACTCAATTTGTTTTTTCTCTTGATTCGCATAAAAATAAGAGATCTTTTCTTGAAATCCAATTGTCAACAGGTGAAAACACCAAGCCAAGTATATACAACGCGCTCATTCAAAATGAAGGGATGGATACTGGATAGTACGAAAGTGATTATATGCCGCCTTACACAATTTCAGCATTAATATACCGACTACTTGCCTTTGGTGGTTAACTAAAATGGTTTATAGAGTACAAATTATTATAAATCCACAAGTATGGAGCCCGGCCCACGGCCCTACCGCATACGTATGTAACGTGTGCCTCCATACAATTTTTCATTATTTACAATATAATAATTTCAACTTGCAATTAAAAACTCATTTCACTTTTTTTTATTTTTTTAATTATCATCTTCACTTTTTATTTCTTAACTTTTCATTTTTGTCTCCATTCTCAAAAGCATCTGTGATATGACATATTTTAAATGGTTGTCAATTCTAGATTTTCTATATATCCTCTGCTTATCAAAGTTTATCATTTGTTTTCAATTCAGACAAGTTTATCATTTGTTCGATTGGGAACGTTGATTTTCAAGTTTCCATTATAATGTTACTTACTATTATTTTGACAATTACTTACAATCCCGTATTTTAAATTTAAACCAAATTTTTCATCACCCGTTTTGCATCATTATAATTTCTTTATTATCATGTAAAACTTAAAAAAGAGAATATACATCCTTTTATTTATCTGATATTTTTTGTCACGTAAAAATTTCTTTAATAATTGAGCCAGACTGACAAGGTAAATCAAGCATGTCAATATGTCACCCCAAAATCTAGCTAACAAGTTAAATCATGTATGTCACTAATGTCGCCACATGGCTCAACTGGCCAGCTAATAAGTTAAATCAAGATGTCACTATGTGGCCACTCTCAAGGCTAAATTGAAAAGTAAATGTTTGACGTACTTTTCACCTTGATAATGTTAGTGAGTAATTTTATTTATTTTCTGTGACAATCTTTTTATAGTAATTCACATTTATCCACATTTTTTAATCTTAGAACTCATATTTAACCTCTTTTTTTTTTTTTTGTGTGTGAAATGGGAAATTGATTGCTCTTCAATAGAATCATACATGCATAAAAGAGGCCGTAAAAAGATGAAGGTGTCCCATTGCAAATAGATGGGTTAACATGCAAAATAGAACATCTAGTTAGATCGTGAGCGGGAACATTAAGCTTTCTTTCAACAAATTGGATGGTAAAACCCGCACTATGAATTTTGATCAAGTATAGCCTTGTAATGACAATGAGCCCAACGTCTGACCAATCATCCCATCTTGCAGCTATAGCGTCGAACGCTAAATATTTAATATTTATCAACATCTAACACTAATAAAAATAAGGGATTAAGGGGTTAGGCTAGTGGTTAAATGTTCAACTCCTTATCGAGAGTTGTTGGGTTTGAATCTCATGTAACCCTCCCCTCCATTCCTTTTGTGTATACATAAAAATTTAAATTAAAAAAAAAACACTAATGAAGATGAGAGAAGATATGAAATATTTCCTAGAAAGAAGGTAAACTAAAAAGTCATGAAGTGTATAAATACCTAAGTATGTAAATTTAAATGTATTCTTGAAAGTGATTAGAAATATAGATACACTAGCTACCACCTCAGAAGAGGGATTTAGATCTCCTTGGCACACGGTGGGAGACGCGCCTTCTAAATTGTCAAGTCAATTTCAATGATAGTAAAATGGTCCATTGATAAACATCTGATATAGATTTATAATGAATCAAATTGGTAAAAGGGTAAAAAGTAACTCAAATTAGAAATGAAACTATATATTTGGAATAACTTAAAAAGAAAAATATGACTATATATTTGGAGTTGAGGGGTATTTAACATTTGAAAATTAATAAGAAGCTGCATCTATTATTAAATGAATACATTAAGAGTGTACTACTTGATTAGAAATATGAAATTTACTTGAAAAGAAAATATTTTCCTGTCAATTGAATTACCGTTAATTAAATTTCAGAGTAAATAAATTAAAAAGTGTTTCATTGAAAATGAAATTCACGAGAAAGGGTATAAATTATCTAGAAAACAAGAGACATAAACCTCCATAGGAAATTATTTTCTTGTTTTAAAAAAATGTCAATTAAACACTACAAAAGTAGAATTTAGGTAAAAAATACATTTTCTATGGAAAATTATTGGCAATTAAACACACCCTAAAAGTTGAAATTGGTGTTTTTTGGGAATAAATTGATATTAAAGGATTTGAAACTTTGACATATATTACAAAAAAAAAAAAAGAAACAAATTAAAAAAAAAAAAAAACTAGACAATTTAGACTGCAAAGTATTTTCTCATTAAAAATGCATATACAGTTTTCTTTTTGTTCTACAAACTTTTCGACGCTTTTCATTTGACCCTAAACAACCGCCTTAATTGCCTATACTAAGGCCGACCCATTCCCTATCTTTTTTAGTACGATGTATTCTGTTTGCTATCTACTTGTGTGTTATGAATTTAATCTTTTTCGAGTTTAATATTTAGCCCTTGTCTGGGTTTCACAAGGGGGTAATTGTAATTTGAATATGTGCCACATATACAAGCAAAAATAATAATCAACCTACATACAGGCAAAATAAAATTTCTATGTTACTTTTATAATTGAGTCAGACCATCTAGTGAAAACATGCATACAAAATTTTTAGTCTTTTCGGGTTATACGACATTAACATACTCATATAATTATGTGTCAATTAAAATAATCTCCACTTGCTATTAGAAAATTTTGTTGGTTAAAACATTTTCATCAATTGTTTACTTTATAGTGATCTTCATCAATCTATAATAAACTATTTTAATTCAATCAATTCATATTAATTGAATCTCAAAAAGAATGCAACACTTATAGTTTGGAAAACTTCCATGTTAGATTAGAAGTCCAAAATGGAGAGATGGATAATACTAAAGTGATTGTGTTACTAAATAAGATACCTACTACCTAGTACTTCTCTTTGGTGGTTCAAGAAAATGGACAATAGAAGACAAATTATAAATAATAGGTCTATAATTATGGAGCCGCATCCCATGTTTCCTTCAGACAGAATATTCAACGTTAACCTTCAGCAGTCAAACATATGCAAGCGACAATGTTTGAGATTCTATAATCTCTACTTGCCATTATAAACTCTTCAATTTGTTTCAAAACTTTTTTAATTTATCTCTATTTTTTTGTTATATTATATTCCAAAATGCTCATATGCCATGTCATTCAAAATTTTCAAATGACTTGTCCAAAAGATGGATCATGGGAATATAAATTTTTCATATGTCATTGTCATAATTTATCCTTCTTATATTAAATATTTAATTTTTGTTTGGTTAAGAAAAGACGAAAGAAAATATGATAAAATGACCTTATTACTTCTATAATTTAGCCCAGCAGGCTAATGTTTGAATCTTTCTCATTTATAATTTTAACCACATACTGATAAAACTTATCAGTTAAAATAATCTCCATTTGCTATTAGACAAAGTTGTTAGTTGGGGCTCTTCCTCGTGAGTTTATTTTATGCTTATAGTCGTCAATCTAAAAGCTATCTTAATAAATTAGGTAGATGTCACACAAGTCTCTTTCCAAAACCCATCAGAGGTTTTGTCCCACCCCACGTGGCGTGCGTGAATGTACTCCGCGTATATTTTATGTGTATTTTAAATACACGCGACTTGTATCCATACACTTCAAGTGGAGTGGGAGGTATTTTGAAAAATTTCCGATGTCACATATATAGTAATTTAAAAAAAAAAAAAAAAGAGGATTAATTTCACATATCATCCCCAACCTTTAGGATTAGTATCGGCCGGGTCTCTGACCTTTTTTTTCAACACGCTGAGTTCCCAACATTTGATTAATTTGCACATAGTCATTATCGTTATGTCCCTAATCTTTTTTAAATTAAAAAAAGTTTCAAAATATAAACAACCCTTATTTTTGTTGCTGTCGGGTAGCCACTGTGCTACCAAGAAACCAGTTTGCTGCTGGAAATGCAGCAATTTCCTGACATTTTTGCTAGAAATGGCAATTTTTGCTAAGTTGCTGTCGAAATGGCAGCAGAATGTGCTTCCAGAGGTAGCAAATTTTCCTCCTGTAGATTTGATGCCACCGACAGCCACTGTTATGCCAGAGGCAGCATATTTTCTTACAGAACTTGCTGCTGGAAATGGCTGCGAGTTTGCTGTCATTTCCAACAGCCAGATTGGCGGCAAAAAGGGGGTGAATCCCCCTTGTTGCGGTAGGAAATGACCAGGGGAGATTCATCCCCTTTTTTTCTTTTATTTTTTTAAATTATATTATATTTTTGTTTTCTGATTTAAAAAAAAATAAGGGACATAATGGTAATTTGACGGAGGAGTTAACAAAAAAATTGACTTAAACTATAAAAAGAGACCATATGGGCAAATTAATGAAAGGTTGGGGACTCAATGGGTTAAAAAAGATGTTAAGGACCCAGTCGACACTAATCCCAAAAGTTGAGGAGATATATGAAATTAACCCAAAAAAATGCAACATTTACAAATACGAAAGTATCCATGCTTGATTAGAAAATATATTTGTAATGATTTACCTAGTACTCAGATTTTAGGGTGACTGTCGGAAAATTTTTTATTGAGCACCTAATGCAAAAGCAATTATGTTACCATCCATACACTCACGTGGAAGACGGGAGTTGCTTATCAATAGTTGAAAAATTTAGATTGTAATAAATTTTAGCTAAAGTCTATTTGTACCTCTTTTTTAAACCCTGGCTCAGAGCACAATTAATGTGAGAGGAAAAATACAAATTTAGGTTTTTTTCTCCCTGCAAAATCAAATAATGTATGCGGAAAAGAGGGGGGAAAAGCCATTTGGGGTGGCGGCGGGGGGATTTAGCCCTTTTTTTACCTTCCTCCACTTTATTCCTTAAAAAATATATATAATAAATTTTTAAAAAATAATATTTTGAAAAAAATTGAATATAAATTGTATGGAAAAAATAATGACAAAATAATTTGTAAAAAAAATTTTAAAAAATAAACAAAATCTTTTAATATATTTTCCCTCAATTTTCCCTCTACACATTATTTGAAAATAGGTTTTTGCCCCCTAATTTTTTCCCTTTAATTTTTTCTCCCATCATTAATTTTGCTCTCACTTCCATAGAATTATTGATGTTACCTAATACAATTTGTGCTTGAATGTACCTGTCTTTAGAGCACAATAAATGTGGGAGGAAAAACCTAAAGTTGGGTTTTCTCTCCTCACAAAATCAAATAATGTATGGGGGAAGGAACTAAAAAAGCCATTTTGAGGGGGGGGAAAGGGTAAAAGAGGGACTAAAAATATATATAATAAATTTTAAAAAAATAATGTTTTGAAAAAATTTGAATATAAATTGTATTGAAAAAAATAATGACAAAATAATTTGTAAAAACGTGTGCTCTTCCGATCTCAAAATTTTTTAATATGTTTTCACTTCAATTTTCTCTCTACACATTATTTAGAAATAGGTTTTTTCCTCTTAGTTTTTTCCCCTTAACTTTTTTCCTCTAACATTAATCTTGCTCTTAGATGGTTCAACAAAATGGATTATAGAATATTAATTAAAAAAATTTTATAGAACCCAATAACGATGCCATTATGGCACCTATATAGATGCTAGAAATTAAATCTAGAGATTAAATCTAATATTTGAATTTTTATAATTTTGCGGACAAGTTATCGCTAGTAGCTACATAAAATTTCATTATTTTTCTACCCCTGCCATTAAAAAAATAAAAATAAAAATCATATTCACTTTATTTCATGGTAACATTTTTTTTTTTAAATTTATTTTTGTCTCTCTTCGGCTATTCCGCACAGCATACGGCTATTCCGCACAGCATATATAGGTAGGAATTTCTTGTGCAAGCTTTATTGTATTCCAATTCCAATGCTCATATGTCGTTTTACATATTTTAAATGACTTGTTCAGGAAATATAGAATGACTTCGCGTTGAATATAAATTTTAAATAAATTTTTTTATTCTATTTATTAAATTTTATTTTGTAATTTGTTGAATTCATCATAACATAATAACTTGAAGATTTTTCTATTCTCGCTTTCAATCTCATACATACATTGTAATTTTATTTGTTATTGATTTGACAATTACTCAATTATATTACATAAATTAAATTTAAATCGAAATTCCTACGCATTCATTTTACCTCATTACAATTTATGTATTATTATAATACTAATGTAAATTAGAAAAATAATCAAACAACTCTGTATTTAAATATATTTTATTCCCTATCTTTTTTTGTGCGAATTTGCTATCTATCTTTGTTTTATAACTAACCCTGTCTGGTTTAATAATAAACATAAAAAAAAGATAATAACTATATTATATTATATTATAATAATTATATTATTATATAGAAATGACCTTTTTTTTTAATAAATACAATACAAGGGGCAATAGGGGAGGATAAGGGAAATTGGGGAAGGACTCGTGTGGTTCAAACCCTTGATCTCCTAATTAGAATGTGAGAATTTAATCACTGTAGTATTTGTTAGAACTACATAATAGAAATGACTTTATTACTTTTATAATTGAACTCCACCGGCTAGTTAAAACCCGCATATCAAATTTTTCAGTTTGTTCCAGTTATAATTTATACTACATACTGATATAATCATATATCAGTCAAAATAATCTTCACTTGCTATTAGAAAATTTTGTTCGCTGAAACATCTTCATCAATTGTTTACTTTATAGTGATCTTCATCAATCTATGAACTATTTTAATTCAAACAATTCATACACACACAAAAGAACGTCTCAAAAAAGAATGCGACACGTACCGGTATTTGAAAACTTCCGCGTTAGATTAGAAGTGCAAAATGGAGAGATGGATAATACAAAAGTGATTATGTTACTAAATACAATTTAAGCTTTTACCTGCTAGGCCTTTACCAGTACATCTCTTTGGTGGTTCAAGAAAATGGACAATAGTAGACAAATTATAAATAAATCTATAACTAGATTCCCACCCATGAGTTGTACTAGAAGAACACTTAATATTATGCAATAATAAATTATTATAAATTTTCAATAAATTAACTAAACCTAATAATCATGATATGTCAAACTACTCATTCCAAAACTTTTTGTTGGAACGTATATTTTGGGAATGAATTTTTTCATGATGATATGTCAAACTATTCTTGTCAACACACTACTTTGTACATTAGAAGAATCGTCTAAAAATATTAACAATATACGTGTAGTAAAAAATGTATATGTTAAAGTAAATTTCACATATAATCGGCAACTTTACATTTTATATCAATTGAATCTCTTATTTTATTTTTTTTTCAATACCATGGAACCAACATTCATAAATTCTCATATAAGGTTCCTACATACCATTATTGTCCAAAAAAATCTCTAAATCTCATTAAAAATGATCTTTATAGCCCTTCAAGAGAGAGAGAGAGAGAGAGAACAATATTTATGCCTTACTCATTAAGTAATAATAACAAATAAAACTTAAAAATAATTAAAAATGAAAAATAAAACAATTTATTCACCATTCTACACCGACCTAATTACCCATGCCACCCCCAAATTCATAACAGAATTGTTATCCATTGTTTCTATATCAAGAATGTCATATATTAAAGATTTTTGTATACCTTTTTCTAACTAAATTATGTTGTGTGCTTCTTACTCCAAAGTCTAACGTATCAAAAATGCTATTAAAGGGGTCAAGAATGTATCAATTGAATTTATAAATAGAAATACCTTAATTTTAGATTTATTAAAAAAAAAAAGATCACCACTAAGGGAAAAAAAAAGCAATTTTTTTCTTGGTAAAGATAAAAAATTGCGATGATATATCACAAATTTAAACGGATAAACCCAAATAGATAATATAGAGTTTCGTTTGAAGAGAAATCTAGATAAGAAACAATTCGTGAGAGAGAGAGAGAGAGAGAGAGAGAGAGAGAGAGAGTCATATCCGACTAGGATGACAGTTGGAAAAATCTGAGAGTCAGTTGGAAATTGAAAGAATTAAAAAAAATAAAGAAATAATATGATATTTACTATACAACAACGTATACCAACCAAAAGCGAAAATACCTCAAATATCCTTACTGTGACAAAAATGGCGGGAAAATTACTGTAAATCTTTACCGCAGCTCATTTCATTTAATTAATTAATTAGTCTCTTACCCGTGCGTTGTCCAGGAACACAAAATCCAAAATTAGTGTACCCAAATTCTATTGAATTATGACATCACCAGTATTTTTACAGAGCCCAACTTTATGCGGGAAAATAAAAACCAGATACATAAGTGGATATTTAATTAATTAATAATATATAGATTACTAGTCTTTTACCCATGCATTGCATGAGAACACAAAATCCAAAATAAATGCCCCAGATTCTAAGCAAGGTACCCATGACAGTTTCATTTGAACAAAATTTGTACGTATAATGTATATTTTGCGAATCAAGATATCATAGTTATATTATGTATACTATATCATAAAACTTGAATAGAAGTTATCCATACTATTCCAAATAGAGGAATTTTCCTCTTCCAAAACCAGTAATGTGAGAAATGAATGAATACTTTAAAACTTGAATGAAACTTTAACAGTATGCCCTCACATGAATACCCTTTGAATAAAGTATAATTCAAATGTATCTCGCCTACTTTTCCAAATATTGATTTTATGTCCAATAATTTGAGAATCAATAACTTCTACAATGGATAAATAAATTGGTTTCAATACCTTCTAGAATGGTAAATTAATTGGTTTTCTTGAATGAATGTTTTTTCCCTCCAACAACAAAATAGGAAAAATGGAAAGCTAAAGGAATATCAATTTTGACTAAGGTATTTGAGAATCTAGGCGATGAATGTCAGACGGAGAAATCAAAATGTTTTTTTTTTCTATTTAGAAAATTTAAGCAAAACTCTTAACTCAAAATTATTACTGAAATTGTGGTTCGAACTATACTCCAGTGGTTAATATGTGCTTGCCTTTTGAGCTAGAGGTCTCGGGTTCGAATCACACAGGCCCTACCTAAATTTCCCTCCCCTTCCCTATATAGGTCCTGTATCCACCAAAAAAAATAAAAAAAGTTGAAATTCATATGAAAAAAATTATTGTTGAAATTATTCAAAAATAATTAAATAAAATCGGCAATGTATATCACCGAAAAAAGGAAAAAGAAATCAAACACAAAATGAATATTGACTGAACTTCAGGATCATGCGGAGTCCCCCAAAATATAATATTAGGATGGAAAACATACTTACCAAAATCTGGGCCAAAAATCATAATGAGTTATCGATTCGCTAATTTGGAGAGACAAATCAGATAGGAGATATTTTCGGAAATGTATGAGTAAAAATACAATTCAAGCAAAAAATTAAAAAAAAAAAGAAAAAAAGAAAAATGACATTATCAGTTCCTTTATAGTGCTCACTTAGGGGGGAAAAATACCAGAGACTTAAGTCTGTTAATTATATATATATTTATTAATTAATAATAATCTATCTATTAATAATAAAAGAAGTTTGCCTGGCATAGTTTTTCCCGCCACGTCCCACTGGTCTGATTTCATAGGATTTTGATGACGTCATCTATGAAATTATATTTTTAAAATTTTTTTTCCTGAATTATCTTCTTCACCGCATATTCCTTATTTGTTCCTTTTCAAAATTTATACGGATCCAATTCATCTTCTAATTTCTGGAGTTATGTTTGTGTTGGACTCAAATTTCCTTATTTTTCTCCACTTTGTGTCTTATCCTCGAATCTTTATCCGATTCTGGCTTCAATCTTCGTATAGAAATTCGGATCTTCTAATAATTCTTTTCCCTTATCTTTGATTGCTGATTTGAATTAATTTTTTTATTTCTTTAATATCTTTTCATGATTTCTACTTTTCGTTTTCCAATGTAAGACTTTTTTTCTTAACCCTTCGTGTGTCATTAATTTTTTATTTGAATTAATTTTTTTATATTTTCTTAATTAATCCATTTTCTTGATTTTTAATTTTAGGTATCCAATTGAAGATTTCAATTGGGTGATGTGTTGTGTTTGTGCTGTTCTACTACTTATGTCGTGGGGAATTTTTTTTGACATTTTCCTTTATTTTATTTTATTTATTTTTTACCATCTCTCTACACACAATTGATTATTTTATTACGTATGAATTAAAATTATGAAATGATTTCACACACATATATACTACTCTTAGAAATATTATAATAAATATTGAAATTTTTTTTTAAGCATACTTCAACAATTCTCAAATTAATTATTTTCAGAAAAATAAATAAACAATTCTCGAATTACTCTACTTTACATTGACATTTAACCATTGTTAAAACAAAAAGACAAAAAAAAATTTTAAAAAATGGAAACTATCATAGTTTTGTTACATCTGAGATTCTAAACAGAGAATGTAATATATATATATATATGTATATATTATAAACATCGTGCACATATATATATATATATATATATATACACACACTATAATGGATGGAGCTGGGCGACTTGTTAAATCATGCATGTCACAATCCACTCAATAGTGTTAAAAAAATGTTGTTGGTCGAGAGATTCCAACGATGGATTAATTTTATATTGATTCTCATCAATCTAGATTCTAGAGGCTGTTTCATAGGAGCTTTTTGAATATTAACAATAATATTGTAAGCGAGAAAATTTTTAGGGTTGTTTACATAAAAAAATCACCTTTTATTATAAAATTTTAAAAAATACCCTTCGATTGAAAATAATTGCAAAAATATAATTTTCTATTTCAAAACTATCCTCTCCCAATTTTTATCAAAATTCAATTCTTTATTAATTATTATTTTTTTAAATTACAATTATAATAATAATAATTACGTAAATGTAAATTTTTTTCAATAAAAAAATAGTCATCTTTATGTACCGCCAGCAACACTTTCAGATCGGAAGTGCCTTCAACTGCTAATACCGCCACGCCACGCCACAAACACAGTAACCATGTTATCATTCACAAACAATGGGATGGTAACAAACTAAATAAATGGTAACAAAATGATAAAATACGAGAAAATAACAAAATGAGAATGGTAATATAGGGAGGAAAAGCTCAAAGGGAAGATAGTAACAACCTGAAAAATGGTAACATAGGAAAATAAACCAAAAAAAAACAACTGAAAGATGATAACAACCAATACAGATGGTAACAAAAAAAGGTAACTGGAAGATAGTAACAACCAATACGGATGGTAACAAAACGAAAAAAAATAAAGAAAAAATAAAATAACGAGCTAGCGTTCAGCCGTCCAGTGCTAAAATTCACAAAAAAAAATCAAAAAGAAAAAAAATTCAGTCGCCAGAACAACATCAGACCTCAGCGAGCTGTTGTTGTTCGCGACTACCGCCAACAGTGAGACGCGTGACTGCTCGCAATTGCAAGCACAAGACTGATGTTCCCAACAGTAACTGCCGCGACTGCCGCTAGCAGTCGTGGCAGCAGCACTTTGATGGTGAGGCGCGCGGCAAGCGGTGGTGGTAAGGTTCGGCTAGTGGCCATGGTGAGGCACGTGGGTCTGCCGCAACTCGGGTTTTGGGTGCGCGGCGGGTCTGGCGACAACGACGACGGTAGTTGGTTTGGGATGCAACTAGGGTTTTATATGTTTATATATATAGATGAAATCTAAGAGTAATAAATAAATATAAACTAATAATAAAATTTAAAATAATAATCTTTTAATTATTAAAGGCTGTGAAAATTTTAAAAAAATGGAGTGGCATAAATATAATTTAATAAGATAAAATAGCAATTATTTTATGTGAGTGATACATAATTGATATAACAATAAAAAATGGGTGTATATCCTTTAATTTCCGCTTTAAAATATTTTTTTGATTACAAGGGATCAAAATCCATGAAATAAACATGGATTGTGAGATTTTTTTTTTTTTTTGGAAATTTTCTATGAAATAAACATGGATTTTGATGTATTGAAAAGAAAGATTGATTTATTGTATTTGAATCACTAGTTGAAGCTCTATCCATCTTGTCTTTTTGTTGCTTTGTTCTCATACTATGAGTCATCTAATGATACGGAGATGGACAATGATTAGTATAGTATTTGCTTTATATTTGTATTACTCTATGTGGAAATTCCAGTAGGGGTCAATGAAATTTGATTGTGGGTCCACTTGAATGTACATGGATATGATTAAATTGATATTAATTTATATGAATTTTGCACGCTACGAGTAATAATTTAACTAGTGATAGGACCCTCTTGTGCAATCAAAAGCTTTGTGCTTTCTATGGTTTTCTAAAAAATGAATCGTTCAAATGAAAAGTGAATCAAAGAGTCTTGTTACTCACTGGGTACTTTGTACTCATTCTTTTTCTCTACAATTTTGTAGACGATTGAACGAGGATCTTTGGAAAGCAACCCAGGAGTTGGAGCATGCTCGCGAACGGGAGTAGAATTTTGCATGTGGTGGAACCTATCTCTGAAGCTACTACAAATGCAATTATAAATTTAATACCTTTTGTTTTAATAAGTATGTCCATCTCTTTATATTATACATATATTTTTACGCCTAATATATATAACAGAATGAATGTGCAATCTTTATAATAATTGAAAGCTTACTTTTCAATGTAAAAACTTTCCAATAATTTGGCTCGCCTAGGTAATAAATGAAATATACCTATTAATAGAATTTATTGTGTTATTTACATTCTATTGAAAAACCTAGTTTTAGTGATTCTTAAAATTTAAATAACTTTTAGTTTAAGTAATCAATTAACTTTATAGAAGGTTAAATAAATCCAAAGGCAAGAAAAATACGTTTTGTACGTCCCGTCTTCACTATTTGTATTGAAGCTTCCGCTCTCTAACGTGTTAACTAATATAAGATATTCAAGAAAATTGAATAATAACATGGCGTGACAGCTGAGGAGCGTGGCTGTAAAGGGACAAGGAGAGAAAGAGAGAGAGAGAGAGAGAGACAGAGAGAGAGAGCCCATAGTTCGATTGTATCAGTTTAGTGGTGGTTGGGCGGGTCGGGTGATTCACCTGATTTTCCAAAACGCAAATTGAGTCCCTGATTTTTTTTTAAAGTGGATACATAAAAACCACGTAATCTCCTAAAGGCAAAAAGAAAGTACTATGGAATGCTAGACTTTTCCAAAATGCACATTTAGTCCCTGATTTTTTAAAGTGGATATATTAAAACCACCTAAATCCCCTAAAGTCAAAAAGAAAGTATTATAGAATGCTTTTTATTTTATTTTATTTATTTATTTTTTTTACGCGCGTGGGAGATAAGGAAGGACAAGTGTGGCCCGAACCTGGAACCTCCTACTCAAAATTTGAGTATTTAATGACTATACTACAATTTGAACTATATTATAAAATGCTAGGCTTTGATATACTGCTTACATTATTAAGTAGAAACTTAAGATTATAAAATGACCTTGCATTTGTAATTGAGCCCACCCAACTCGTTAAATAATCTGTGTCAATGTTAGAGATTTTTCTTCTTATAATTTAAAACATAGGCTGATGAATCATATTAAGTACAATAATCCCCAACATGCTATTAAGAAATATTGTTGGTTGAGACATCTTGATGATTAATTTACTTTTTATTGGTATTCATCAATATTCTATTCTATAAATTTCGCCCCTCCCCTTCCCCGGGCACAGTTCGTCTGGTCGAACAATGAGTGCAAAGGCTAGCTTCTAGTGGCAAGGTGGAGGTTAGAAATCCACTGAAGGCACTTGGAGTGTGGAATTTATGCTGAAGGATGTTGAAGCGTGGAATTTCCATTGAAGACACTTGGAGTGTTGACTTTCCACTGAAGAGTATTGGAGTGTGTGGCGGAGGGGTCCTTGTGCGCAGAAGTGTACAGTCTGCGAGGGAAATTAGGGGACCAGTTGAGGCACATCCCGCGATTTACCTCCTCCAAGGTTATAGGGGCGAGGGTCCTGGAGGTCAAGGAATAGTCTGGCAAAGCTGGGACACTTGGTGCCCAAAAAAAAAAAAAAAAAAAATTCCCATGTTTGATGAAATGAAGAGATGGAGCTTTTTTTGAAGCAATGAAGAAATGAAGCTGGCTAAACACATAGTAATAATAATTTATGAATATTACAAAAATGATTTATGCAAAAATGATCTCTCAACATACGTTTGGTGAGATTGCCTCGCCATACGCATACGTCTGCTTGGTCTACTAGATAACCCACATATGAGTTGTCTAATGATTTCCCACAATCAGTGCGTATGGTAGGAGATTGAGAATATAATGATTTAT
Source organism: Nyctanthes arbor-tristis (assembly GCA_963692815.1). Lineage (NCBI taxonomy): Eukaryota > Viridiplantae > Streptophyta > Magnoliopsida > Lamiales > Oleaceae > Nyctanthes > Nyctanthes arbor-tristis. The sequence continues at coordinate 17,383 of CAVNYN010230800.1, forward strand.
GCATAAATGATCTAGCATCAGATGTTTGGCATCATTACGATCAACTGCTAATTTGATTTGGGTAGGTGATGACATGCTTATATCAGTGGCTGATATTATTTCACATCATTGTCTGTTACCATTACGACACCAAACATCTGGTGTCAGATCATTTCTAGTGATTTATGTTGCCTAATACTTACTATTATTATTTTTGTTGTTGTTGCTACGACTGTTGCTACTATTAGGGTTAATTTTACAAATTACCAGCATTTACACTTTCTATCAGCTAAGACTCTAGCTTTTTTTTTTCAATGATGTAGGTCTTCAACCTTTTATACTCACAAGATGCTTTATGACATTTTTATCTTTACTTTATAAATAAAAATTAAAAAAATTCTAAAAAATAGTAAAAATAATAAAAAGAGATCGGAAGAGCAAATTTTCCCTACTTACCTAGTTAACTACACATTTTACTTATATCCCTAAAATGATCGAAAATGATGAATACTTGCACCATTTTGGTTTTTGAAGAAATCTTTATTTTTTCCTGTCATTTATGATAGTAACAACAGAAACATATAGTAAAATTGTGGGTCTTTTAATTTGCTACTGAAATGACTTTCAGAATTTGTTATTTACATTGAGTTGGAATGTGGGTGTGGATAACTAGGTTGGTATGATGGAAAGAAATTAATTTTATTTTTTCTTTATTTTTTATTTTAAAAAGAAAGATAATAAAACAAAAATAATATAAAAAATAAAATAAAAAATAATTTCTTTCCACTCTACCTACCTAGTTATCACCCACTTTCCTATTTAACTACCTAGTTATCATCCACATTTCAATTTCACGTAAATGACAAATTTTGATTGTCATTTACATTAGTAAAAGAGGAAACTTACAATTTTATTACTTGTTTATCTCACTATCATTAGAAATGACAGGAGAGACAAAAAAAAAAAAAAAGGATAAGTTAAAAATAAAAGAACCTAACGTCTCTTGCTGTAAGGTAAGTCAACGGACCGGCTAATCAGAATCGAGCATGCGTGCTAGAATACTCCAATTACCATGTTTGATATAAGCTTCAATATTTTCTTTGCTTCATGATTTAAAACTGATGGCAAGGTTGTTGGGGAGAAAGGGTTATATGACTTGCGTTACTTAGTTGACTCCCTTTATACGAAGGCAAACTATAGCTAAGTACTGTTGCGAAGATTATGAAAGCGTATTTATGAAGCAGACGAAGTAAGTTGTACAGTCTGAACTCTCAAGCTTATCCTTGTATCAGCAATTGAAGGGATGGTGCTGGTTGAGGTCACACTTTTAAAATTTCTGTTAGATAACGTGACAAAGCTGATTAAGGAGAACGCTAAACCGATTCTTGAATTGGAAAAAGGATGTATCTATGTTCCAAGCCTTCTTAAGGGACTTGGCACAGAGGCAAAACAGGAACAATACCCCGGTAGAACTTGTGAGACAACTCACAAACATGATGCAGAAGATGCCCAGGAAACTTACGTTTCTTATGTTCATAGGCAGAAATACCAAAGCACGATGAAGAAGATCTTTTCTGGTGCTGGTTATGGCCTAAATCTCCGAGATGTGGCACAAGAGATAAGGTCTATCGGTGGGCAGGTGAAGGAAATGTACAACAGGCTGCTTTTTGATCCGTCGGCAGCCGACAAAGCAAAGATCATCCGATAACTCAAAACACCATAATGGAGGTAAATAATATGCTCTCGATTTAAAATTTATTTATGTTAAGATGAATATATATGTACAATTGCTTCTAGGATTGTTTTCCACACTTTCTTTTGGCAACAAAACTTTCATCAGTATACTGTAGACAGGTTAATTCAATTCATTAATTATCATATTGTTCCATGCTGCCTGGTTATTTTAACAAGTCAACTTTATGAACTTACTATACGGTATTAATTAGATCAGTATTTTTACTCAAAAAAAAAAAAAAAAAAGGATCAGTATTAGATCTCATTACGCTTTAACGAACAATTGATTCCTATAACAGATTCAAAATGAACACTTAAGTTGAAGATTGGTATGCATGCAAACAATGAAGAAATGATAGCTTCAGTCCACTAAACATTAACCAACGGCAACCAAATCTATGACCTAGTTAATTAGATGCAAGGTTCATTTCCTTTTTATGATTCAAGAAAGATTTTAGATCTAGATCAATCGATTGTCTGTTCGGTTTTAAAAAGCAAAAAGCCAATATAAGACGGTTGTGTGGTTAATTAATCACGACAAAGATTAATTTATGGATGCTTATATTAATAGTATTATTAAATTTGACGGGCCGGTTGTACATTCACCTTTTCTCAGTGCATTCGGATTTTGTTTGATATATTATTAATAATTTGTACTAATTAGTAATTAACCTTGTACAGGTTCCCAGTGTAGAGGAAGACTGTGTTGTGGGATTTTAAGATCGTTCAAAAGAAATAATTGAGCTTCTAAAAGGAGGATCAGAAGTTATCTCAATCATCGGTATACCTGATTTGGGCAAGACAACGCTAGCCAAAAAGATACTACGCATACGACATCTTATATCAGCTAATGAGCAATCATCATTCAAAAATGGGGCTTATGCATATGTTTCTCAACGTTATGATAAAGAAAGAGTGTTGCGCGACATTCTGGACCAGCTTAATAGCGCTGCACATGAGAAGCACAGAAGGATGGATGCTAGCAATTTAGCTCGTGAAATTTCTAGCATTTCTAGCAATTTAACTCCTTTTCTAGTAGTGGTAATGGGTGATCCAATCACCCGCAGCCATATGGGCCATCATGCGGGTTAACCTGTGTGATGGTTGGTGGGTGAACACTCCTCTATACAAGCCCCTAGTATTTTAGAGACTCTAGCTCCTGCTGCACTGGGTTGAGCGATCTGTAGAGTTTACAGATTGACGCTCCATTCCATTATAAGAAAACAAATCACAACGTTTACAAGACATTGATTAACAATCTGGCATAATCTCTTGAACAACACCTAACTTAGTAATCTCACAAAGAAAATACCATGTGCCCTCAAATCCTTTAACTACACTGCCCTCATATATAAACCTTACAAAATTTCGCGAAGAAATTTGAAGAAAATTGTAGCAGTTGAGATTTGAAGATGAGGACGAACTCGGTTGTTGGAAACGGGATGGAAACTAACTTCTGCCTTTACCAAAAACAATTGAATTATTTATTATTTGCCTTTCATCTAATGTGAAAGAATTGCCACGTGTCACAATCTCTTTTAGTCTTCTAAATTGCAACATTGAAACATGTTTTTTTAGGCAACAAAATTTGGTCCTTCAATTTTGCATAAGCTTCTGCACTGCCCATCCAACTCCATATATTTTATGGAATCTATTGGACACTATGAATTATGTAGCAGGATCCTATTAGACACATTAAGGGATGAGTCCCTCGATGTGTTCAATAAGATCCTTCGTGTCCATTGGACCCACCCCACCCACTGACTGGCATTACCTACTTTGCTGAAACAAGGAATTGGAACTTTTCTGTGCAAATGAGTGCTACAAAGCCAAAGATGAGTAAAATACTACAAGTGCATGGATCGTATCAAGTAATAAAATACTTTGAGTCCTTGTTGCCAATTCCAGGATTAGTGATTCATTAATATCATTACTCTAGTTATATTAGTTGAATTAACAAAAAAACAATAATAGGAGATTAAATAAATAAACATTAAATAAGATGTATCAACCAAACTAAAAGTTTTCGCAAATCTTGAATGACACTTAGGAGGAAAATGAATGAGATTCTTAATTTCACTTAACTTATTCAATATATCTCTCAAGCCAAACAAACTGTTGCTTCACTTAATTGTTTGTAAGAGTAATGATAAAACTCCAAGTTGGTTCACCGGCTGTGTATTAATATGAAGGGTAAAACTGTCAATTAAGACATTTAAATAATTTGAGTAATGATATTTCAGGGTTAAAAATGTAAATCGGTGAACTAATTGGTGAACCAACTGAAGGTGTAGCATTACTCTTGTTTGTAATTATCTCTCTCGAGCATTATATTAACCCTAATTAATTGGATTAATCTAATATATGATCTATGTCAATTAAAATCTAATTAATTGCATTAATTGTTCGTAAAAATACCTCATTATATCATCTAGGGTTCGTAGTATATCTTTATGTCTTGCAAGAATTTAGGGTGAATGTTACTGGTTTTAAGATGTATTTATTTCTCTCGAAAGCAACTAATTAGCACTATTGACCCCTAGAGTTTGAGTTGTATGCTCTTTTCATCCCTATAACTTCAAATCTAACAATTGCACCCTTAATTTCAACATGGATAATTATATTGACATTACAAAATGTTATTCACACACCACATTTTATCCTCACCACAAATAACTAACCACACCACATTAAAATAATAATAACCTTTCAACATTTCTTGCATTATCTACCCTTCTCGTCAATTGGTGTTAGTTTGACCATTAAAGAGTCAAATTTTCTTAATAAAAGACCAAGATACCCTCAAAATATTAAAACTTGAATTTGACTAATTGTACTATATATCTACCCCCTAACGTTTGGGTTTGCTGTGCTTTTCATCCATATCATTTTAAACTTGACACTTACACTGTCAATTTCAATATTTATGGCGCAATTTACCACTTTCATTAAACTCTTTTAGTGTGAATGTGTGATCGTTAAATGTTCATTTTTCCCTAAAAGGCCAAGATCCCCTTGAAATTTTGAGAGAATTGGAAATAAAAAGAATTAGAGTGAAAAATTAGTCTTCTCATCTCCCTTCTTTTGCGCCACGTTAAAATAAATACCGACAAAAACTCACACCAAATTAAAAGTTCAAATTAAGAAGAGGATCAAGAGTTAAAAAAAAAAGAATAAAAAAAGCAAAAGAAATTTGAATAATTTAATTCGATTCGATTAAGTTGAAAATTAAGTGAGATATTAACTAATTATAATATATATAATATTAAAAAGAGGATTTGAAAATTTAAAAGACTCAAATGTAAATACTATGTAGAACAATATTTAGTATATATATTAAGAGGAGTGTAAGAAAAAAGTAATAAAAAGACATCCTAAAACTTATGATGCACGCTTGCCTCTTTTTTTTTTTTTTTAATAATAAAATCAAGCCTTGGATGGAGAAAAACTTGAAGAAAAGAACCAAGAACAAAGTATGAAAAACATGTGAACTCCAAGATGAAAAATGAAGAGATCCAATCAAAATGCGTAATCTAATTTCAATGACGCAACAATAGTCCTTAATATTTTGCTTTTTTGACATGTTTCATTTCAGTACTCAAACTTTGGAAATCTTAGTAAAATTGATCATTTTTTGCTTGTTTGCCTACTCTTCTTCCAGTTGGGGAATATTTGATAGGTGATCTTCCCTTCCAACGCATGATTAAGAATCTAGTTAAATAACAAAAAAAAAAAAGGGAGCTGCTGGATGAAAAAGAAGATAGGGGGGAATCAACAGGAAAATACAAAGGGCCAAGAAAAGAAAAAATTGGACATTGGAGTTGGAGAAGAAGAACAAGCACAGAGAAGAAAACAAAAATTAGATTTGAAATAGTAAGTTAATTTGGACGAAGATGAAATCCAGAAACTAGCGATGTATGCAAGACATTGAGAGAATGCTTTTCGGGCTAAAGAAATCACTGTTCCGGCAGAAATTTAACATGACAGTGATTGTTGCTGCATATAAGGGAGAGATGTAGAGAGACAAGAGAGGAGCTCTGAAGATGCAGAATTGGTCTACAACAATGAAGTCTAGATAGAGGGAGAACTAATTAGAAATTTGTTTTGACTAAGGATTGGAGAACACTTACTGTGAAGGAGGAAAGCAGCAGAGGTGTGGAAGAGAGGGAAGTAGCAATAGGGATGGTGACAGGCGAAATCGCAAGTGTACGATATCGTTCAAGTAG
>CAVNYN010230801.1:0-16101 GCA_963692815.1 Nyctanthes arbor-tristis
ACGACGCTCTTCCGATCTATTAGGTGGAAGAATTAAAGTTTGTGGCTTAAAAAAGCATAAAATAAGTTCTTGGATCGATCTGGAACAAACTAGAAGGTTCAACGATTTGGGAGAAATTTTTCTAAAAAATCAGCATTCCACAGCCTTAGCTTGGTGCGGCCAGATCGGAAGAGCACACGTGCGCCAGCACTAGCTCTTTGATTTGCACGGTGTGGCCGCACTGGGCAAAATTTTTTTTTTGGTGCTACACGGCCACATGCTTTATCCATGTAGCTGCATAGTAGGCCAGACAGAAACAGAATGTGCCTTACAGCAGCCCTGTTGAAGCAAGATACCCACACCCAAAAAGACAACGTGTATCCTTCATTTCTTGGCCCTTTTTGCTCATTTTTCTTGCTTTTGTTGTAATTATTTTGATGCTAAAACACTCTTAATATAAATAAAGTCTATATGACACCTCTTAAGGTTACTCTAACGCTTGAAACCAAATTGAAAACAATGATCTTTCATCCAATTTTTCTTGTTTTCATTTCCTTTTATGAAGTTTTTTCAAGGGTTGATTTCCTTGATGACTTGCTCCTATATTTTGGTGCTTTCACCTATTACATTACAAGGATCATTTTCTTGTCCAGGTTCAAGATTCATACCTCCAAGTTGATACTCTAGGAAGGGAACTAACCAATGCTAATATACCAAGGAATTTCATCTCATTTAATTCCTATTTTTCATGACTCTTTCCATGTACTAGTAAACATAATCTTTTACTAAAAAGCTAGATAAAGGTGTATAAGTCACTCACTTGCAAGCTAATTGGAGAATGCCTCGTGGGAAGTGGATTATGCATGTAGAGCCTTTGGAACGCTGCTCTGATACCATTCTTGTCATGTCTTCACAAATTTTCTATTTTCGAAAATTAATTATACGGGTGAATAATAGCGGAAGCTTCAAATAACAGAGAATAGAGGTACAAAACGAATAAATTATTTTTGGCTTATAGAGTTTAACATTCTACAAAAGCTAATTACTCAAATTAACAAATTGTTAAATTTGAAAGAATCATTAAAACTAAGTTTTTCAATAAAAGGTGGAGAATACAATAGATATATTTTATTGATTACCAAAGCAAGCCAAATCATTAGAAAGTTTTTACTTTGAAAAGTAAGTTTTAAATCATTGCAAGGACTACCCATTCATTCTATCAGATATATTAATAGGCGTAAAAATATATATTATAGAGAGGTGAGCATATTTATTAATACAAAAGGTATTACGTTCATAATTACATTCATAGTCGCTTCAAAGATAGGTCTCCACTAAATGCAAAACTCTACTCCCGTTCGCGGGCATGTTCCATATAACATCCCGCGAAATTCTAGAAATACATGGTGCTAAATTTGAGAAATTATGGACACTTGTTATTTTCGCAATTACTAAACTACCAAATCAAAAGACATGTGATGTTTTTGTAAATTAAAAAAATGCTAGTTTGGCTAAGCTTGATGACACTTGTCATTATTGTAAATAATGAAATTGCCAATTTTGTCGAGTATATATGACACATGACATTTTTATAAATAAGAATTTTGATAATCTTGCGAAGTGTCTAGGACACTTGGTAGTTTTGCAATTTGTAGATTTCACAAGCTATTTAAATCTAATTAAATCCTAACCTCTATAAAAGGGATCAAAGCCTTCCTAAAACACACACCATCGGCCTTCATCCACTACACATACGTAAACTGCTACCCATTTATAATATAAGAAAGTGAGTAAAAATCAAGTATTGAAATGCTTTGGCATAAATTAGAGAAACAAGTGAAGAGTAACTTTCAAAGGATCACTGAATAGGGAAGGACTTTGGCGAAATTAAAAGGTGAGTAACGCATGTCTTTAGCTCTATCCTTTTCCATTTCTTGGCTCTCTATCTCTTTTGGAACCGTAACTTCCTTTAATTGTATTTAGCCTTTGATGATTGATGGTGCACTATTGCTTTGGATAAATGATTGTTCCTTACTCTTGGGCCTCGCTAGTGACGTTGTCTACCCGTTTTGAATTGTATTTGAATTGCTTCATGGTACTATAGCCTTGCTATGTGGTCTTAGCCATTTGTACATTTGTATCATATGACTTACGAGTAAAGGTTAAACTAAGTGATGTGTCCGAGCTTTGTATCTTTGTATTTTTGTCATCTGTTGGTCTTCCTTATATTGTTTTGCGAGGGCCAATACATATTATTCACTGAGTACTTTGTACTTACTCCCCATATTCTACAGTCCTATAGGTACTGAATTTAGAACTTTGTGGCCAGATCGTCCTGAAAGTTGAGAAGATATATATATATGTGATCGAGATTTCGGTGTGTGGCCGAGGTTTCGTTGTGGGTAGCCCATAATACACTTAATTGTCAGAGTGTGCAACGAAAGAGACAATACTTTTGAATTGTATTTGTAAAATCTCGCCCTCGATTTTGAATTGAGATAACACTTCCGCTACTGATATTTTGAGATAGTAAGGTGATAAAATTGGGGGTGACACACTCCAACTCGTGGCTTGCTTTCCAAAGATCATGCCTTCATTTATCTACAAAAATTGTAGAAAAAGAGGAGTGAGTACAAAGTACTCAGTGAGTAACGAAACTCTTTGATTCACCTTTCATTTTGGAGATTTATTATCAAGCAAAACATTGAATCCATAAATTTTTAAATAGACAAGAGAGCCCTATCACTAGTTAAGCTACTACACGTAGTATACACAAGATTCATATCAATTCAATCATGGTCATGTACATTTATATGGGTGCATAATCAAATCCTGGTTGACCCCTATCGGAATTTCCACATAGAGCAATATAAATACAAAGCAAATACCGTACTAATCGTAGCCCATCTCAGTTTCAGTAGATGGTTCATAGTATGGCAACAAAGTAAAGCAAAGACATAATGGGTAGAGCATCAACTAGTGATTCAAATGCAATCAATCGTTCTTTCCAACGCATCACAATCCATGTTCATTTCATGGAAGACTTCAATCAAAATTCATGTTTATCTTATCAAACTCCATGAAAGGAAAAAGGGAATCTAAATAATATTATTGGTAAGATCGTACTAGACAAGTAGCTGGTGAAAGATAACATACACTGAGTAATTAGGTGAAATTGAGCAAAAATAATAGATCTTATTGTACAATCTATGTAATTGATAATAATACATAAAACATCAATAATATTTTTTGAAATAACAAAATAAAATAAAATACATGGCATAACATATAGTACATGTCTATGATGAAATTCCAAATAGAAAGTAGATGGCTCATATTTCCACATTAAAAAGTCAAAAATTGCATTACAAAAATGGTCCATCTGATTTTTCATTAAGTTTGTTTTTTCATTTCAAAAACATCTAATGCAAATAGGAAATAATTTTCATACATGACGCCGCATACTTATATAAGTAAAATAAAATAATGTATGATATAAAGATTTAGGAAAATGAACATATTAGATTGAAACTAAAAAATAAAAACTAGAAGTATGCCTGATTTCATTTAAAAAAAAAAGACATTTACAATATTATTGTCCTAATTAAATTTACGATGTAAAACTTGCCGCTATTATACTCACTAATTGTATAATTTTTTAGACATTAAATCATAGGTTAAGGAAAAAAAAAAGAAAATTATACATGAGATGGGATAAGTAAAAAATGCAGAAGTTTTTGGGCCGGTAGGTATATGAGCATAGCGCCAAAAAAAAAGTTACTTGTAGAATTGTGGCTATCTAGACTCTAGTCAGTATGTATCCTGTCTAGAAATATTTTACTAGTGTAAAGTGTAACGCGACCTAAATATATCTAGCTAGAGTATGAATGCGGAATTTAAATAGCACCAGAATGATTACGCAGAAACCCAACTGGGAAAAACTGCGGGCACCTTTGCCACGGGACAAACAAATCCACTAATCATGAGGTGAGTTTAGTACAGAGAAATGATAAAAAGTGCTATCACAATAGACACTAAACATTTAAAAGGAAAACTTATAAAAGATTTCCTCTTTACGCCTGTTGACATGAGACAACTCCCGTTGCTCTTTTTTTCTCCCGCGCACCTCCTGGAACGTCTATCAAGCTCCTAGAGATCTCCTAAACTCATCTTGGGATGATTTAACCTCCTAAACTACTTGAACCTTCTGTGGATATGTCCCTCGCACATATGCGGTCGCCTACAACGCACTATGAAGGGTGGCCAAACACAAACACAAACACAATATGAAATTGTGTAGAACAATGTGCAAGAACTAGTCTTGCAGTTTAAGGCAATATTTTGTGTCTTCTCCTTGCAGTCGAGCTTCAAAGGAATAAAATCGTGAAAGGCTTTGCTCGTATATCTGTGTGTATCGACCTACAAGAAGAACATACATATATAGGCAAGAATTTGACTTCTTGTACAAGACAAGAATCATACTTACCATATACATGTAGTAGGAAAAGAATTAAGGAAAGTTAGAATTCTATATTACCATAAACACATACTTTCCTAATTCTAATGAAACTTTATATGGACGTAAAGAGCCCTAGTTATACATGATAATCTACGATACTTAAAGTATGTATCATTAAAACTTTGCATGTATATCAAATTCTTATGCCTCAAGACAAGTATGAACGAGCCAACTTATCTTTTGGCCTAAGTAAACACAGCTTACAAGCTAAAATAACGATCACTCGTGAAAATAAATCATGCAAAATATGTAACAAAATTTTGACAATTAAAAGAAAAAATAATTAGGACTGCCAACACATGTAATTTTGTACTAACATTACTGTTCATCGAACAGTAAATTGGCCCCTTACCTTTTTATATAATAGTGATATACATATATGACAGATGGTCATTTCCAAATATTAATCCAAGTATTTGATATGTTTCAAGGGTTGTTTTCCTACCCTCAATTTTCATGGACGAATTTTCTCTTTATGAAGGTCTCACCAATAAGAAGCAAACTATGAAAAGGAAGGGCCAAGAAGTGTGTTACTTCCTATAGAGATATGGGTGTGGAAGGGAAAGGTTGAGGAAGGGACTTAGAGCGATTGGGAGTTGATTATGAAATCTTTAATTCTTTTCGTTAGTTGCCGGATTGAGCTGCTTTTAATATATCGTCGAGTTCCGCCAATCATATAAAGCCAAGTGACGCGATATGACACCGCATACTTCCAAAGGTAGTGTGGCAAAACAAGGTTCACCCATTTATTGCTCCAGCGGTTCTTGTACTTTGTGTTGTCTTATAATTAAGTCATAATATTTTGATCCATATTACTTGAATCTTTCCACTTAATAAGGTTTTATAATTGAGTGGCTATACTTTTAGTCATCTTAACCAATAACCACATTCTTTCCTCTAGGCTCACTCTAGTAACGATCTTTGCATTTCTATGGTATCTCAATAGGTTATTTAATCTTCATCAAAATAGAATTCGCATTGTTAATAACTATGTTCTAATTCTTGGCATTCATTCGAGTGCCAAACCTTATAATTTTTGCAATTCAATACGATCACGTTGCTATATTTTTATTTCTTGATAATCTTATAATGTTACCATTGATGCAATTCAATTAATTCTCTCATCTTTAATTCTTGACAATCTTGTAATTTTTCAATTAATGCAATTCAAGCAATTTGTTTAGTCATCGTCAAAATAACGTTCACGTTGTCAATAGCCCCATTCCAATTTTACGCATTTGTTTGAGTAATAGTCTTGTAACTTTACAATTGATGTTATTTAATTCGATCAATTTGTCATAATCTGATAACCTTTCAACTGATGTAAATTCAAGTGACTCTCTCATCATTATTAAAAGGGTAATTTTCACTCTAGGTTTCCAACCTTTCAGTTTTGTATCAATTTTGTCACCATTCTTTTTTTGAGCCTACTAAATCCCCAACCTTTCAGTTGTTATCGTATTATGTCCCCAACATCGATTTTCATCCTCAATCTTTTAATTTTCGCCATTAACCCCTATCAAAATAACTATCATATCCTTAATTCTTTATTTCCGCTAAAGGTCTCCAACCTTTCAATTTTTATACAATTTTGTCCCCATTATTTTTCAGGCTCATGGGTACTCCAACCTTTTATTTTTTGTCGTGTTATATTCACATTAACACTTTCAATACCTAACATTTTAATTTTTACTGTTATTGCCACTAATTATTAAAATAAAAAATAATATAAAATAAGAAGTTAAATCACTCTAACTTATTTTAATACAACCCAGTGACAACAGTTGGCAATAATGATAACAAAAAAAGGCGATCTATAATGGTTTTGATAGATATAAAATTTCCATCAAAGAAAGTTGTCGATTTCCGGTTTCTTGATCTACCACAAATCACATGACGGCTACAGATTCGATAGATCCACCCAAAAAGATTAATTTTTGATTTATGAAAAATAAACATAGCCATAATATTTTATTTAATTTCATTTCTTGTCCCTCTTTGTGATTTTCATCCTAATTTGCCCAAATTTATTATCTGTCTCAATCCGATCTGACCCACAATTAAAAATTAGAATTAATGCATTAAGGTCGGTTTCATTTTTGTAAATTGAAAATAAGTTTTTTTATCCACCCTAATCTATATCCGCTACGTGATATGTAATAAATGGAAAAACCTAATCCGATTTGTTACATTGACTCTCCGATCAGAATTTATTTTTACTCGAATTAGGTATTCATTAAGTTTAGTGTAGATTGAATTTTTTTGTATCACTACGGGCTAGGATGGGTAGAACTCTTATTTTATATTGTTCTTTATTTTTTATTTTTATTTAAATAATTAAAGATATAATGATAATTTTAATATGAATTAAAATTAGTAATTGAAAGGTTGATTATAAAGGTATTATTAGGGATGTAACGCGACAACAAATGAAAGGTAAGGGTCCTATATACCTAAAAAATAATGGGGACAAAATTGCATAAAAATTGAAAAGTTGGGGACCTATATCAGAAATAAAGAATCAAGGGTACAATAGTCGTTTTAAATGGGGTTAATAGTGAAAATTGAAAGGCTGGGATGAAATGTGACATTGGAGACATAATACGATAATAAACAAAAGGTTGGGGACTTAGTAGGCTAAAAAAATGGGGAAAAAACTGATATAAAATTAAAAGGTTGAGGACCTGGAATGAAAATTACCCTTATTAAAATGATGATTATATTGCATCATTTGTTTATAAGATTTTCGTGGGATGTTACAATCTACCCATACAAGAATTTCATCTTCGAAATTCACAATTACCTAGAAATTATTCAAGGTATGTTTTGACATGTTTATGTTTGCTTTGTTCAAATTTCATCAAAGTCTTTGCATAGGAGGTATGCTACTTTCTTTTAATCAGTACATAAATTGTTTCTGATGCGCACTCTCATTCCTTTCACCTTTAGAAGTATGCGCGATGCTCAAGTAATTAGCCCCTCCCCTCTTTTCATACATGAGCTTTCCATCGATCTTCATTGTCGAAGTTCAAAAATTAAATTTATTTTCTCATCTTAACCCAAATATATCATAAGTTCAAAAATTTAGGTTGAGCAATATTCAAAATTTTAACATTCCAATTACCCAAAATTTTATTCAAATTTTATTCAAAATGGGTTAGGACTACCGGTTGATCATCCACTAACAACAATTTCCAAAGTTCAATTCCCTTAGTCGTATTCTTTCAAAACCATTTCAAGTATGTTCTAAATTTGCAAGCTAGCGTTCAATATTTCTTTCGTCAAGTTGGACTTCAAATTTTCATTTTGAGCTTCAAATCAAATTACAAGGACTAAGTTAGGCAAGAAGGGAAAACTAATTAGTTTAGCGGAGTAGGCCTTTACACTCCTTTTGCCTTGATCACTGGCCAGTGGAATATCTCAGCATCTACTGTTTAAGTGGAAGAAGCGACGCTCTTCCGATCTCAATTCTATTTTTGATGTTGGTATAGAACTCGATCCAGAAATGATGACGCGAGAGGTGATGGAGCCAAATCATTTACAGAAAGAATAAGTGACTTCGATGATGATGGTGGCATACCAGCGGAGTTACTTGATAAGCTTGATGATGCTCATGCAGCTAACAATTTGAAAAAGAAAACAAGGTCAACTACAAAAAAACAGTTCATGACACTACAAGTATTGCACGCCAACTAAAGAGAAAGGCACCTAAAAGTTCTTATTAGCGAACTCCTTACACAGCAGAGCATGCCTGGAAGAGAGCTTAGGGAAAGATTATGTTAACTTCTTTTGGCAATAGCATGTTTCCTCATTTTTATCCTAATGCTAACCCCTTTGACCTCTTCCATATAGCTTCTTTTGTCCAGCCTTTTGTGCTTGTACATTTTTGTTGTGGGATGCTGTGCACATCTGAATCTGTTATGTAAACTATGCATACATTAATGATGGCAGAGGATCAATGTAACATCCCACCATAATTTAATCCCCAATAAAGCTACGTGGTCGACGATGATGGAATAATCATTCGAATTACATTGGAAGATCTCGAATTACATTGGAAGATCTTAAGATTGACGCTCAAATGTCAATTAAAGAAAGAATTTGTTTACTAGTTGATATGAATTAAAAGTATAGTGACTTAATTACACAATAATACAAAGTATAAGGACTTCTAAAGTAATAAACATGCGAACCTCATCTGGCCACATCACTCCCTAAAGCGTACCGTGCTACGTCGCATCATGTGTCGCAATTTGATTGGCGAAACTCAAATCTTTATTAAAAATAACTAAGTCTCAACTATTATATATAGGGCATAGGGGTCCTTAATGTTTCTTCAACCACTATCCAATCCATTTTCTCTCTCATAACCAACAAAATTCGTCCAATGCTAGCGAGCCATTTTTTATTAACATAATGACACCGGGCCTTCATCGCAGCCCATGCTACTGAATCAGCTGCTTTATTTTTGGTACCAACAATTAAGAATTATTTTCCCCTACTTGCTGCATCAAAAACCAAATCACAAGTTTCGGATAAAAAAAACGAGCAGTTCTAGTAAGATTTGTAATATGAATACCTTTAACTAATTTTAAGTAAAAAAGAATTTATCCACTGGTATTTCTACGCTCGATCTCTACTTCCCGAAAGGTTACTCTCCTTTCTACCGAGCAAGCTCCATTCATGCCCAACCATCGCACACAGGAGACCGTACCAGAAATGGATGGGATTCCGAAAAGGAAGGGGGATGAGCCGGGCTAGTCAGTCCTCATCTCGCTTTTTTTCTCTTTTGTGGGTAGAAGAGAAGGAAAAGGCAGAAAAGCTTCCATTCCCCAACCTCCTTTTCCTTATTTTTCTGAACTTCGACCTCTCCTTCTTCAGTTTGAGGCAAGGTTCGTGCTCCGGTAACGCATGGCTTGAATCCGTAGTCAGCGGAGGTGCTTGTAACGAAATTCCGTCCATCTCGGGAACATGTTCGCGGTAAGGTAATAAGAATTTCATTCTCACTCAAATCCCCAGACCACCCCCTGGCCCTCAAGCTCTTCTTTGGTTTGGTTTGTCCACCTTTCACATACGGGGTTCAAAACCTCCCTGCATCTTGCTGTTGGTAGTGCACTCTCCTCGGATGGTATTTCAATGGATAATGCGGGTGGATGGACACCTAGCCGAAGAATCCACGGACACCTTTGCTACCTGCCTTTCTTTATGGTAAAGCCTTGTTGACTTTACGAAAGTAGGCTAGGCTTGCTGCGGAAGAGATAGTGGACTCCCTCGACCAGATAGCAAAAGACTCGCTTTTGGGAAAAGGATGGTCTGCTCTACATCAAGGGGAATAATCTTTTCGTCCCAATGTAGGATAACATACGTAGGGACTTGTTGAAGTAGTATCGCGACACTCACTGGACAGGGCATCCCGGTCAGCACCGGCGTTGTTTGGCGCTCGACTGAAAGGGCAAGATGGATGGAAAGAAGTCAATTTAAAGCACTAATTCTGTTCTTTGATCAGAGGTCTCATAGATCTTCTTCAATACCTTCACCAATAAAAACCCACCAAAACATCCATTTGTCACTTGGAAAAGGCTCCTACCCATATATAGTTAGGTCGTAACTCGAAAAATAGCTTTAATTGAGGAATATCAAGACTTTAATGACACTTTTCTACTTGGGATTATTCGAGGAATCTTTGAGGTGAGTAGCACGTGTTTTGGTTCTATCTTTTGGCTCTCAATGTGTATTGATGGTGCATTATTGCTTTGGATAAACCATTTTACTTGCTCTTGGGCCTCACTAATGGCGCTGTCTACCCATTTTGCATTGTATTTGTATTACTTTGTGGCATTATGACCTTGCTATGTAGTCTTGGTCATTTTGTATAATTGTATCATATAGCTTATGGACAGACGCTCTTCCGATCTACTAGTGATGTGCTCGAACTTTGTGTCTTTGTTAACTTGTAATCTTTCTTGTATTATTTTACATGGGTCAATATATGTTGTTATTCATTGAGTACTTTGTATTCACTTGCCATCTTATACAATCCTGTATGTACTGAATTTAGAACATCATGGCTGGATCGTCCTAAAGGTGGAGAAGATATATGTATGTGATCGAGATTTCAGTATGTGGCCGAAATTTCATTGTGGGTAGCCAATAATACACTTAATTATCAGAATGCACCGCGAAAACGTCTCAATACTTTTGAATCGTATTTATAAAGTCTCACCATCAATTTTGAATCGAGATATATATTTAAATGTTTCTGCTACCGATATTTTGAGATAATATGGTAATAAAATTAAGGGCGTGACAATCAATATTGCATGTTAAATATGTTGCACCCGTTACAAGAAGAATTCTACGAAGTGTACTTTTACATTTATCTTCAACTCAAGCGTATTATTCCACATTTATGTGATACTCCGAAGATTGTACGCTATAAAAACATCGAATTGGTTGTTGGAAAAATTCTACTTTTACTTATATTCTACAATTCTATATAACCTAAATGTAGTACTCTACTGTTAGTGTTTCCACGTTAACTTTAAAGACATTACATGGATTGCCACAAAAATTCTACATTTAAGTAAATTCTGCAATTCTATATGACTTCAATATAGAATTAAACAATTACATGTTACTTTAAACCTTTAAGCTTAAACACATTTCAACGGTTACTAGAAAATTTTTACATAAATGTACAATTCAGTATAACCTAAATATAGTATTTTACAATTACAAGTTACTTTAAGCTTAATGACATCACTTTAGATTGCTGGAAAAATTTCACATTTAAGTAAATTCTACAATTTGTCATAACATAAATATAGAATAATACAATAACGAGTTACTTTAATCCTTTAAGCTTAAACACATATCATCGGTTGCTGCAAAAAATTCTAAATTTAACTAAATTCTACAATTCGGTATAACTTAAATCTATTATTCTACAATTACAAGTTACTTTAAACTTAACGACATCATTTGGATTGCTGAAAAAATTCTACATTTACATACATTCTACAATTCATCATAACATAAATGTAGAATTATACAATTACGAGTTATTTTAACCCTTTAAATTTAAACACATCTCATCAGTTGTTGGAAAAATTGTATACTTAAGTAAATTCTACAGCTCAATATAACCTCAATGTAGTAAGTATTATACAGTTACGAGTTATTTTGCCATTAAGCTTAAACATCATCTTATTAGTTGCTGGAAAAATTCTAGATTTAATTAAATTCTACATTTCTGTATAATCTAAACGTAGTATTCTACAATTACGAGTTACTTTGCCACTTTAAACTTAAAGACATCACATTGGTTGTCGAAAAAAAATTCAACATTCACGGAACAAATTCCTTGACATTTGGTGCCAATGCAAGAAGATGGGTTTAATGATTTGCCAGCTTCTTTTGTTTCCAACTATAAATGTCCATTGTGTAATTGTTTCCCTCCAACCATGAATGTTCATTGTGTAAAACAAAATATCTATTGTGTCTTTTAAATAACTCATTTCACGTCTTTCAATTTGGGCCATTGATATGGGTGTACTATGAAAAATCACAATTATCCAATTACTTTGCCATTTTTGCAAGAAAGGTATATGTAAAATTTTACCCAACAAAATTGCCATTCTTCCAAGGGCAACTATAATGCCACTATGAAATCTAATCCTTACACCACAAAATTTTCATTTACTTAAATGCCCTTAATTAAAATTACAATGATAACATTCATTTAAATATGTTTACTTTTCTTTTATTCACCCACTACATTCAAAACTCGTCCCTTTTTTTCCTTGTTTCATCATCATCCTCCCTACGTCAACACCAACATTTCGGCACTTTTTGACAAGAAAAAGAGATGGAATCAAATCTGTAATACCTTTAAACTCTCTAACTTTGATTTTTTTTTTTCAATTTTTCGAAAGTACAAGATCTAAATTTTAGTGTAATTAAATTGGGTTGAGAACACCAAATTGATTTCTTTGAAAACCTTTTTACACTTGTGAATGTTTTCCATCTCTCACTGGAAAATGAAATCCTAATTGTGAGAAGATTCGAATCGTAAAATGAGGTTAAATTCCACTAATTAATCTTTTCGTCATTGAAATCTTGACCATATATTTTCCATTTTCTCATTCGCCTTCAATTATTATTATTTTTTTTTGGGAGGGGGCACGGAGTCAGAAACTAGTTTGATAAAATTACAAGGAGACATAAAAATCTGTGTTTAAGTTGTCTAATTTTATTTTTGCTTTTTTATTTTTTTTAGTTGGCTGTTTCGTTGGGTGAAGAAGTTGTACAAGATAAGGCCAAGACTTTGGTGAAAATTTTGTCCACTTTGCCTAGCTTCTTGATGAGTTTGACGGAGAAATATTACGCCATTGTTGAAAGGATCAGTGGAAGACATAAATGTGCATGGTGTGCAGTATTCCTTTTTCTATATTTAATTTTTTTTAAATTTGGTTAAGGGTATTTTCGTAAAAGAAATGTGATTTATTTGTCAAAGACATATTATAATTGTGGTGTAGAATGTGATGTGGTGCAACCAAAAAAATTAAAAAAAAAATTGTAGTGTTAATATAATTACCCTTCTTTCAAAACCTTAAGTATTTTGTCATTTTTCCATACCTATCCTTAAAATTAGCCTATTTCTCCAATTGTCACATATTTGGTTAAATATGGTGTTATCACGTGTCCAAAATTTAAATTTAAAATTTAAATTGGTCGATAAATGGAATAAATTTTTAATTGGTTACCAAACATAGTAAATTAATTGCATTAAAAATCTCTAGTGTCAAAAGTTATAATATTTATATCCATAATATTTTTATCGCATTTTTTATCGTTAATTTTTAACTGGTCAGCATACGTTATATCTTTGACAACAATTTTCTTTCAAAACATGTATTAATATAGTGTACAAAATTTATTTGCCCATCATATTTTATATATGAAAAAAATGAAAACTAATAGCAAAAAAAAATGTGACAAATAATTTCTTTATTTAAAAGTAGGCTAATATAATCTTGAAAATGAATCATCAATATTGACATAAATGAAAAGTTGTCGATAAAAATATGATGTAAAATATTTGGAATGTAGTTATAATGATCGATATATATTAAGGACTATAATTTTAATTAAAATGTGGTGTAGATATGAAAAAATGTAGTGTGAATATGATTGATCTAACATTAATTGAACATTACTTAATATATGTGAAAATAAGAACATACTTATTTTTATGGGATAGAGTGAGTAGAATTTTCCTACATTTTTCTAAGAAGAATGGTCTAAAGGCCCTTTGAGCAAATTTGTAGGCGAGAAAATGAAAGGGGAAAAGGAGAAGGGGAAAACGAGGGGGGAAATTGGTAAATTAAAAGCCAAATTTGATCTCTCCTTTACATTTTCCACCCCAAATCCCTTAATAAATGGGTTCACACGTTAACATTATTTGACCGTGTGGGAGAAAGTATAAATTTAGGGTTCCCCTATTTACAAAAGTGCCATTCTATCTTTTTCCCCCTTTTTGTGTTATGAAAGCTTTGTCCTTTTTTTTTTTTTTTTTGGTTTTTGCCAAACATAAGAAAAGGTTAATGAAAATTTTGTGTGCTTTATAAATTTGGAGTGATACTATTTATCTATATCACTACATTGGAGGATGTGTTTGGATGCATAAATACATGGTATTCTTATTTATTTGACGGCCAATAAGAAAAAAATAACTAGACTAGAGATTGATTTCTAATTTAAATAAATAGCATTACTCATAAATTTAGACCTCCTCCACATTGACATATTAAATATTAATGAAGTTGCGTGTTAAAAAAATTACGAAATGGAGTAATAAAGAACTTGGCACTAGTCGCTAGAGTTAAATGAAAAAATGAATTATAAATAAATAAAATTAATTGAAAAATAAATAATAATAATAATAATAATAATAATAATAATTAGATTGGAGATGAGTTTGGAAAATGGAGTGGAATTTGCACCATTTTAGTTCAAATGGTGCAAAAAACGGCGCATAGGGTTGGAGATGGCTTAGAGTATCCAAATTAAGTAACCGTATTCTTGAACCATACAGTGCAAATTCCCTAAATTCAATCCCCAAACGCTTGGGGTGAAAATGGAATATTTTAAAACATAGGGGGGATAAAGTGTAAAATCGCCGTCTTTACAGCAAAATCACACTCCATAAAAAATGAAAAAAAGCTGCCTCATCTGGGGTAGGGGAGAAGTCGGCGTTTCAGATTTTTCAAGTCAAAGGTAATTCTGTTATGAAAATCTGTTAAAAATCGACCTCAATTTTCATTTCTGACTTATTATTCATCGCATTTATTTTTTACTTAGGATCCCTATGTTTTTTTGGTTAATTAGTCAACTGATTGTGGATTTTACCGAATTTGCTTATTTTCTGAAATCGTTTATGTTTGCTTTAATGGATTAATTAGTCTTGCTACTAAATGCATTATTCTGAGTAATTTACGGAAGATTTTTTATTTTGAGAAATGCGGGGGGTTTTATTTGTCGTGGGTCTTTTGGAAGGTATCAATTGAACTGTTTCCATGAAGTAGAGTTGATTGAAACAATTGAAAAATATGTTAAAAGAAGAAACGGTTTTATAGGAGAAGATTGTACCATGTTTTGATTATGATTAGCGGGCGGAAGAGGTTTTGTAGGGATATTTGAATGAGTTGTTAGTTTTATAAACGTAAAATTGCATCTATTGATTTAATTGAATTGGTTAATCTGTTTTGCTCCTTATTCCTGCCTATGTTTTTCCAGGTTTCATATATTTATCTGGTCAAATATTCATCGGAAGATGCTTATGACCCATTGTTGGGTTTTGATTATCCGGGGAGGCTTGTCTTTGCTTTAGTTGGTTTTAACCATAGTTGCTGTAGAAAACTTACTTTGACCTATCCAAGTGGCTTTGAGTTTTGAAGAAGACTTTAAGATACAAATTTTTGGACATTACCAGACATGGAGCCTCTGTGGAAGCTTGTTTTTCTGCTAGAACCTGCTCCAGTCACCCTCATTTTGACAGCCATAGCAGTGACATTTTTATCTGCTTCTCGAGCTTTTAGTTATGGAAAAGAAATGGAGCGGAACCGGGACTTATCTGAAGCATCCATTATGTTGGACAGGTCTCAGGCACTGATGATTCCAGTAATGAGCTCTTGCAGCCTGCTTTTGATGTTCTATTTGTTCTCTTCTGTCTCCCAACTCCTCACTGCTTTTACTGCTATTGCCTCTGCATCTGCCTTGTACTTTTGCCTGTCACCATATGTAACTCATGTCAAGTCACAATTCTGTTTATCTGACCCCTACATATCTCGATGTTGTTCCAAATCATTTACAAGAACCCAAGGGATTCTACTGTTGATGTGTGTGGCTTTAGTAGTATTGTGGCTTGTATCTGGGCACTGGATTTTGAACAACTTGTTGGGCATATCTCTCTGCATTGCTTTCGTCAGCCATGTTCGACTTCCCAACATCAAGATATGTGCACTGCTTCTTATTTGTCTGTTTGTATATGACATATTCTGGGTGTTCTATTCAGAAAGAATTTTTGGAGAAAATGTTATGGT
>CAVNYN010230809.1:0-18912 GCA_963692815.1 Nyctanthes arbor-tristis
CTATTGGCAAGAATTCTCTTACATTAGAATAGGTATCAACTTTTACATCCACAGTAGTATTTCCACTTTTGTACTGGCTGCTTATATCACCAACAAATATGTTATCCTTCTTGACACCAACAGCTGTAAGACCCTGCCAAAAGAATGGAGCAGCGGTTAAGATAAATCAGAAGATCCTAAGATTACTCGCAATACATTCCATTTTCCCAAGAAAATATTTTAGATCATGCCACATAAGGATCTACCACTTCAGCCCAGAAGAGAAAATATTAAGCACAAATTTTTAACAGAATGACATTTAGATAAAAGACTTCAAATATCTTCGCCAAATATCATGAAGATGAGACACTTCAAAATATTTATAACAGTAAGAAGTCATAACAGTTGAAGAATGCTGACGTGTAATTCCGGACCATTAAACATTGTTTCACATCATCTCGTTCTTGCAGAACAGATACTAAAAAAAAACAATTTTTACTATTTCAGAGCATAGAAGATGTGAACCATTTTTCTAAGTTCAAGCAATACCCAAAAATAAATAAATAAATAAAGCAATACCCAGTTTCATGCTTGAGATATTTTGTAATTTTAAGATATTTAACATCAATAATACCATCTCTTCCAGCAGTTTAGGAGCATGGCAAAACCACTTAACCATTTATATAGCTGAGAGAAAGTTAAGAGGGTGGTCTTTGCTACAAGGATCTAGTTCATGTTCTAGCCAGATAAGTGGGTGGGGTCGTAAATACTTGTATTTTTCTCTTTGCATAATAGGCATGCCCATTGTTAGAAATTGAGATTTTGCATGTCAATTTGCCTAGACCCTACACGGGTGAAATGGACATTATGTCAGCTTTCTTCTTTCTTCCTTCTGAAGGACTATGATCAGCATCCAACATTCAGCCACCCATAAGTTCATAAAACACTCTTCTACCTTTGGAAAACCATCCCGCAATACCTAACCAAACTCATTGACCACTTAAATCCACCTAAAATCCCACCATGAAATCCATTTTAGGAGGCTTCGGGAAAAGCTTCTAAATTTGTCCAGCATTGTCCCTTCTGAAAATTGCTAATATCAGAAGAGATGACTATTCAACTTTGGGCCAAATGATGATGCTGTCTCAATATAATATAATATGCTGTATTCCTTTCCTTTTAGTTCAGGATTACATAAGTAAATAGCTAACGAACATCTTTCTCTCCGAATGGTATTTCACTAATTCATTTGCACCAAAAAATTGTTTTACTAGTATACCGCTTTCCCGTGGTGAATCTGACCGTATGGTTAATTTTATAACTAGCTCTAAAATAATAGAATGAGGTTTGGAAAACAAAGATGAAAAAAATTTATGAGTGATTCCAATTCCTATTATATATAGTATATCTAACAGCTTCATAATGATTAAACAAATAAGTTCTAGATGCTCATTATTGTGAACGTAAGCGTCGCTATAAAATAACTATAGGATATCTATTAAATTGTTCATTAGGTCACTGTGAAGCAAGCAGCTTCCATACTGTTAACCGTTAAGTAGTCTTTAAGCTAGCATATCTAACTATAAAATAAGAAACTATTGACAATCAATGGCATGAAAGAACAGTTATCGATGCAACAGGAATGTCAGGACGAGTATTCAAGGAATCAAGAGCAACTAGTCTACCATGATAAAAATGTGAATATAAACCAATGATAAAAATGTGAATATAAAAGATGACAAATACACGTGAAAGTATTTTACAGTGACCTAATACCATTCCAGTGGAGCTGGGAACCGTCAGGGAGAACTTCTGATCATAGTTATAATCTTTGGTCAAAAGATCTGTAAACAAAGCAAGCCTTCGTGATCAATATGAGTAAATAACCACCAACTTCTCATATTAGAAGGCCTTATAATCCAAGCAATAATAAAAGAAAAATTCTAGTAGGACAAAAAGAGGGACAAAAATTAGAACTAAATTAAAACAGCGATGACAACATGCAGGAGCAACTAAAATTTTTGGTAATATAGATGGAAAGCGCAGCATATGACAGTGACAGAGAATCTTTGAATGAGAGATATAAGACCTTTAAACCGCAAGGTTCAGAAACTGTTACAACTCTCAAATTAGACAATTAAAGAAGGAAAAGTGAGGAACTGGAAATTTGCAACTAAAGCAAATGCAAAAGCACAATGAAAAAGAAATTGCAAATCTAGTACTTCAGGCTCCAGTCCATATACAGACATTCTCTCATCAGGTTTTGGATGAGATGAAAAACATTGAGTTTGAAAATTTTCACTATGATAATTCTCAACAGAGATCGGAAGAGCGTCGTATCAATCATATGCAAGAAGCGTTTGATGAATAACGATAAGGAAGCCAATCCAATGAATTGGTTTATTAAATAATTATTTCAACCTAAAAAGTCTTAAGCACATACCATTTCTTACCTATGGCACACCTAGATAATCCTGGACTACAGGCAACAAATATATATATATATATATATATATATATCCTAGACACTTGCATTTCTGCAATGCTCAAGTGCCAAATCAATATCCAACTTGCTTGAAATTTAACAATTTACGCTTCCCTTCACACTCCAAAAATACATTAAGGCTCTCCTAAAAGATTTAGGTCCTATGTCCCAATAAGCCTCGTTTATAAAAAAGTTTTACCGGCCTTTATAGCATAAATAATAACGAGAAAGTAGCATGTAATGTTTATGTAAGATTTTCGCCTTGCACCAATTATATGTAGATCTAAAGTTTATTTTCATGACAACAGATGAACAATGATATTAATCGATCCAAAACATAGATGATTCCGAAAATATATTTTTTGGTTATTAGACAAATTCAAAGAAAGGAAATTTTTCATTTCATAAGATTTTGAGGATAAAAAGATAAAATTGTCAAATGGAAATTCATTTAGTAAACCACAAATCTATGGATTTGGAGCATAACTAGGGGCAAAGGGTTACCAAGATGGCTCTTCTGGGGCTCTTTTAAGTGAAAATCTCTTACATGATAGATAATAATAATAATAATAATAATAATAATAATAATAATAAAGGGCAAGCATATGGTTAAGAACCAAAAACTTTGGAACCTGAACCGGAGTTCTGTAGCCGGTTTTTCTTCATTTCTGCTTTCTCTAATACACAACTTTCCACACAGATTGGCGTCATTTATAAATCCAAAATGATACAAGTAATACAATATCTAAATTTTCCTAGATTTTCATATGTTTGTTCTCTTTAAGGAAATTTTTCAGGCTGATAAGCTCATTACTAACAACAATAGGAAAGAATCAGACCTAATAGACAAAGGCTATGTCCAATTTTGGTCGACCTCCTCTAACATGTTTACTTGAACCAAATCACTTTCGTAAGCGAACTCCTTTAGGCCTATGTAAAACATATGTCAATGATCTCATTCCTCCCTTAATTTATGATCACTTAATGCTAGCTCCATCTACTGATGTATGTTTCCGTCTATTATATTATTAATTTTAATGAATTCACACATCCATATTTAGTGTTACATCCACAGTTTTCCCTTAACAGCCCACTATTGAATATCATAAAACAATGAATCTCCTGTTTTTGATCTTATAGTAATACTTTTGTGGATCTGATGTTAATGTAGATCCAAGTTGAGGCACCGGTGGAAACGACAAGGTAAAGCACTATCATAATAATGCAAGAACCAAAACCAAAAGGAAGACTACACTTCTTAAATATGAACAAACAATAAAAATGCAGAAACCAGAAAAAGAAAAATTGCAGGATTTAAATGATGCTGAGCTGCAAAACACGATATTAATTCCCTATTCCATATGGGGCTTACACCTTTTCAGCCTATTCCAAGTTCAATATTCTAAACTAGATACTATTCAACTTAACAACTAATACCGGGCATTTCATTCTTTGCAAATACAGAAATCCAATTTGTACATTATGTTACTATCTTGGAAACCACAATGGAAAAACAACAAACCCAAATGCTTTATGAAGATAGTGCAGTGGCAATTATTCAAGCACAAAACATTGGTTTAAAAATTCACCTCTGACCCGCTTGCCAATTGTTGAAAATGGAGCTGGACCGTTACCCATTCCCATTTTGGTTAATGGAAATACTTAGGACCAAACTGTAGCAAAAAATTAGAATGAAAAAAATGATTAAAGCATTTTACTAAAAGCACACATAATCACACCCAACATGGATCGCCTAAAAACCCCCATTGCTATAATTTGAGGTAGATCAAATACGAAACAGAAGTCAAGAAATAATAATGTCCGTCTAAAATCACTTTGCCAAGGGTCCTTGACTACATCATGAAAACCTACTAGTACTTAAAATAAGAACACCAATAGAGATAAATGAATCCTTACATCAGAAAACGAAAACGTTGAATGGTACATAGGGTTATTTTGATTCAACAAGTTAGGTGTACAACTACATACTGTATGCATATATGTGAGTATAAAGGGGAAAGAGATATTTCTTACCGCAGAAAGACAGGTTTCAAGGATGATCGCCAACCAGCAGCGACCGTCCCAGACGACGCCGTATAGCTGGATATGAAGGGCGAGGGAGACAGAGGGCTGAGGGTTTCTAACAAAGGAGTGAGAATGAAAAGGAAGGAGGAGAGAGGCGCAAAACGACTTAATTACCTCTATGCCGTTGATTTGAATCAGAACGTTTTGAAACGGGGAGTCACGGGGGGTGGGAATTTCACAAAAGGACCTCAACCTTTCACTTTGAATCGCCTCGATCCCTAACCTTTTTGTTTTCACAATTCTGTTAAATCATTGATAAAATTACCTTTATACTCTTGTTCTTTAAATTAAAAAATAAAAAAGATTTAAAAATTAAGAAAACAATATAAAAATAAAAAAGAAAAGGAAAAAAATCCCTCTCTTACTCGACACCCCCCAATCGGTGTTATTTTGGCTGCCGAAAATGGCAGCACTTTGGTTGCCCTTTAGTAAAAATACTACCATAATCGGTAGATGAAATTCTGGAGTCCTCTGCCGGAGATAGCAGTATTCAGGCGGCCTGTTGGACGTGCCACAGGAATACTGCCATTTCCAACAGTCAAAGTGGCACTGGTGGGGGTCGGGTAGAGGGCGGGAATTTTTTTTTTTTGTATATTGTTTTCTTAATTTTTAAATCATTTTTATTTTTTTAATTTAAAAGAGAAAGGGTATAAAAGTAATTTTGTCAATAATTTAACGGAATTATTGGCTGATTTTGTTAATAGGGACCTTTTGTGTGTATTTATGAAAAGTTGAGGACATAGTGGGTTGAAAAAAAGATTAGGGACTCAAGATATTCAAAGCATAAAAGTTGGAGACTTTTTGTAAAATTTACCCCTCTTTTTAAAGACTATCTTTATTGAATAAAAAGAGCGGTACAACCGATAAAAGAGGAGAGATCAATGTATACAAACATACAAATCAACCTAATCTAAAATCCTAACCACAATAAAGCAGCCAACAAAGTACAAATAAAAACCACAAAAACAACGTGATCAACAAAAGAATAGCAACCAGTGGCGTAGCCAGCTGACACTATAAGGCTGGGCCGAATTGCACAACTAAACCATTTATACAATTTTTCTTTTTTTTAAATATAATTTTTTTCTTTTGTCTTTTTAAAATTTACTATTAAAAAGGAAAAATGTTTTGGGCCAAGGGTGGCCTAGGCCCAATAAGCCCCCCCCCCCCCCCGATGCTACGCCTCTTAACAGCAACAGCACCAGATGCAAACTGAATTCTAGCGGCAGAGGTAAGAGAGAACCAAGAATTCCATCAAAAGAAACCATTCCAACAAACCGCAAGGGCAGACCAACCTTAAAAACTAAATCACCAAATCATGGAGACAGAAACACAATCAACATCAATCAGACCGTTGAAAGTTTTCCGGTTCTTCAAATGAAACCCGGAAACCATGAAACCATTCTGCATGGTGTTTCCAATTTAGGACCAGATCGGAAGAGCACACGTCTGAAATTTTCGTTTACTTCCATCAGAAAGGTTTCCTTGCCGAATGTGATTAGCAAGGATTTCTTCTTTAAGGATATTTGGTGGAATATGTTGGAGAGAATTCCACAAATACATCTATTTAGCTTGTTTATTTTATTTTATTTTACTTTCTTAGGACAATTTTCAAAAGTGGCCAAATTTAACATTGTGAGGACAAAAATGTCCAATTTCTATACTCAAATGGAAAAGATTTTTGAAGAATTGATTTTTTTTTTTTAGAAGTAATAATATTTTTGGGATAGTTAGAAAATAAGGAATAGTTACTAATTTACGTATAATATTATTTTAGTAGACAAATGTATAGTTGAAAATGAAAGAATCGACGCTCTTCCGATCTCGGTAATGTTCAAGCACCTCTCGGTGCATCAATGTATGCCATATAGAGTAGGAGGTTTTGTAACAAAACCTTCAAGAAGTACTTGAACATTTTCATTTAAGAACATCATTCTTACACAGGCCCAGAATTTGGACAAAAATGGTCAAATTTTGAGTAAAATGTCATTTCTATCCCCATCCGCTTATTTTAAACATTTGTGAGGGTTTAGCTAAAAAATTCAAATGTCTAGATTAACTGCTTAGTTATACAGTTAATTTCAGTAAATCTAAACAATCACACGACATCATTGCGTCATTCTATACAATTACATATCATTATTACTTATGAGTATTTTTGTCCAAAAAATTAAAAGATGACATTTTCGAAAAAGTTTAAATATATCTAGTTTTGGGAAGACCTTTCAAAAAGTGGCTATTTTTTTGCAATTTCCTCATATAGATTGTATTTGAAGTTTTGAGGAATTCTATTTAGAATTTCATTTTTAGTGTGGAGTAATTTTGTCCCAAAAATGGTAAAAATGACAATTTTGGAAAGAGTAATTATATTACCACTATAATTTTTATTTATCTCACCACAATTGTAATATAATTTCAATAAATACACCATACTTCATTTACATAGTTAACCTTGAAAAGTAAAGGGAAAAAGAGAAGACTACACCACATACATTGTCTTCAAGCAAACACAACAAAGAATTACATTGTCATAAAATTTTCAACCACATCATTATGGTATTTTAATTTAATTCTCATATAATATTTTCTCCTCACCATTAAAAAATAAAAACAAAGAAGTTATGCCTCTTGACCACTATATTAGAATTTTTCAAAGATCGAATCTTTTTATGTGAATACATCAAACCAAATTTGTTAAATCTAGAATGACCACTCTATTTTGCAGAGAAAGCAACAGAAGACAAACAATGAGATATTGTAACGTTTGAAAAATGTATGAGAAAGAGAGAGAGAGAGAGTAATCGAGACTGTGGAGGTAGAGCAGTGAACTTAATCTCTCAATTCCTTCAACATATGAGTGCAAAATTGAATAAATCAATAAAAAATTAATAAATATATAATCGGGTTTACTTTAATTTAGTGTCAACTGTTTTGATTCATGAATTTTTAATTAATTTGAATTTAGAGATCGGAAGTTTTTATGCGTTTGTGGTGTACATAAAAAAGCAAGAGGAAGAACAAACATATGAGTGTATAATATGACGGTTTTTTATGTCATTTTATTAATGTCTACTTTAGTAACTCGATAATACGTGGTGTAACCATCAAAGGGTGATTATATTGGCACTACAACTTCTACTAAATAGACCACAAGTTAATTGCATCGGAAGTCCATGCTTTTAAAGTTATAATATTTATGTCTATAATATTTTGATTGCATTTCTCATCTTCAACTTTTAACCAGTTAGCAAATATTATATCTTTGACAACAATTTTCTTTCAAAACATGTGATAAGATGATGAAAATAATTTATTTGCGCATCGCATTTTATATAAGAAAAAAGAAAAATAATAACTAAAAGAAAAATGTGACAAATTTTTTCTTTATTTAAAAGTTGGCTAATATAAATTTTGAAAAGTAATCATCAAAACCGACATAAATGGAATGTTAATCATAAAAATATGAGGTAAAAATATTTGAAATATAATTTTAACAATGACTATATATTAAGGACTACAATTTTAATTAAAATTTGGTGTTGATATAAAAAAGTGTAGTGTGAATATAATTAGCCACCATCAAACTCTATAGTGGTAATATAATTACCCTTTTGGAAAACTTAAAAAATGGGTTATGTTTGGAAATGTCATCTAAAAAGTGGACCTTTTTTTAACAAATTCCTCATTTATTATTGTTATCACTATTATTATTATTATTATTATTATTATTTTGGTTTCACAATACAATACAATACAATTATAAAATAGATCTTGAAATCAAATCACATGATGGTGATTGATTAATTTTGGTGATGATGATGGTGGTGGTGTCTTGATTTTTTTTTTTATGTGTTTTTATTTTTATTTTTTTAAGGGATGTGTTTTGAAGTTTTGATTAAAGTGATTGTACAAAGTCTACTACAAAAATAAATAAAATATAACATACATTGTGACCAAATCAAATTATATAGGTGGTTAGAATTGCCATGGCGGCGGTAGCAAAGGTGATGGTGAAAATTATGACACTAAAAATCTAAGTAACATGTTACTCAAATTGACAAAATGTAATATAATATTGTACAAAAATTTTTGAATTGTAATTGTATTAATAAAATTATAATATAGTATGGACCATGGATGATAGTTAAGATTTAAGTGGTTTCATGGCATTTTTAACTAGGCTTCCCACAACTTAAATTTAAGCTTTGATTTTCTTTCCTACAATACCTTTGTAGTGCCAAAAAAAAAGGGAAGTAGAAAAACTGTTTGCAAATACATAGAAGTAACTTCACAAGGGCCCTCTTTTTAATTCATGACAAAATATAGTGACAATAAATTTTTTGATAAATACACTGTAACATCCCGTAAAAATTTAACCATAAATTTTGACAAAGATAGGAATAAGTACTTAAAGTTTTTATCATTTATATACTAAGATTGAAAATTGTTACTCAAATAAATGAATAAGGATTAGTAAAATTATTCTCTAAATACATGTTGCTAAATTTGTCTAAAGTAGGAAACACTTGTCACTTTTAAATTTGCCAAGTTTAAGACATGTGCAAGTTTGCAAATTATCAAGACACTTGTCATTCTCATATCTTGAAATGTGTTAGTCTTGTAAACTTATTAAGACACTTGGCATGCTCACAATTTGAAATGTGTTAGTTTTATCAAGACACTTGGTATCTTTGATAGTTGTGGATTCCAATTGACATTTAACAACACTTAATTATAAACATCAATAAAAGGGCCAAAACACCAAAAATTCGTCCAAGAATTAAAGAGGCCATAAAACACCAATTAAAAACTTCTCAAAACACCTTCTTTATATTTAAAATCAAGCCCTCTTCATATATATATATATATATATATATTCCCCACTTAAATAAGACATTTTGCTTGTGAAATATCAAAATTTTGAAGGTATCTTCCATCTAAAATTATTCAAAGAATCCTTGTGGCAAAATGTGAGTAATGTGTACTTTGGTTCCCTTTCATTTAATGTTTTTATAAGACATGTATGGATTTTTTATGCATTATCATTATACAAAACAATTGGGATTTTAATGGTAAGTATGGATTCTTTTACTGCATTATCATTGAGATTTTAATACATCATTAGGCAGAAAAATTGGTTTGTTGCATTGGTATCATTAGTTAACGCCCTACCTGTTTTGAATTGCTTTGTGGAACATAACCTTGCTATATGGTCATGGTCATTTTGGCTATGTGGTATCCTTTGTCGTATTATGGCTTTACTATGTAATCTTGGTCATTTTGAATTGCTATTGAATCATGTGCGCATCACGGGTATTAGTTAACTAATGATAAGGCCCTTTCATGCATCAAATGGCTTTGTGCACTGCTTGATTTTCTTGAACTCATGATTGAAAAGCGTTTTCCCAAATGAAAGGTAAAACAAAGTATTTTGTTACTCACTGAGTACGTTGTACTCACCCCCTATTTTCTATCATTTTGTAGATAGTTGAAGGCAAGATATTAGCCTAGCAAGTCAAAATCGGAGCGTACTTGCGGATGGAAGAGGATTTTACATATAGAAGGAGACACGCGTTTGGAGATATAAGATATGTTTTGACTATAAATGTACCGAATAACTATATTGAAGTGTAATATTTTTGTATCAATAAGCACGTCAATAGAAAAAGCTTTGCTTGGTTAACTTAATAAATGAGATAATTATATAACCCTTTGTGTTCTTTGAACATTTCTAAATTTAAAATAGAGTCGTGCAAAGGGTTTATTTTGTAAGTCTCGTCCCCACAAATTGCACAAACAAAAGAAAATAAAACTCAAGAGCTTCTGCTCTTGAATATAAACAATAATAACAAAGTAGTAAAAGTGGGGGCGCGACATACACCACATTTTATTTATATAAATGGTACATGAACTTTATTTGTTTTTCCATTTAAACTCCTGCACATTTTTAGCAAATCTTTTTTTAGTTACTTTTTTATCAAATAATATTTTTTTATCTCAAATAATAATTTCTATCTAATCTCTTTGGCATGCGACTTCCAGGGGCGTAGCCAGCACGCCG
This sequence comes from Nyctanthes arbor-tristis, assembly GCA_963692815.1. Taxonomy (NCBI): domain Eukaryota; kingdom Viridiplantae; phylum Streptophyta; class Magnoliopsida; order Lamiales; family Oleaceae; genus Nyctanthes; species Nyctanthes arbor-tristis. The sequence continues at coordinate 10,611 of CAVNYN010230809.1, forward strand.
GACTACCTCTAGCCGGACTGAGCATGACCGATTTTTTCTTCTACCCAAACATATTAAAAAAAGAAAAATTTCCCCTTTAGGGGCCAACCCAATTTGGGCATAGCCAGGGACCAGGAGAGACCTCTCTTGGTTCCATCCCTAGGGACTTCTAAACGATGAAAAGAATAATTAGTTTGTACTTAACCATTTTCCATTTTTTACTTATTTAAATTATTTAGTGACTTTTTGAACAAAATTTTTGGATAAAAACCTTAGTTGAATATCAAATATTCAAGTTAATAGAAGGTTAAGGACAAACATGTGATGAAAAAATTTAAGAGAGTAAATACGATAATTAGAAAAATCTAAGGATGTATAATGCAATTAGAAATATAGTGTGATTATAAAAAATAGTGGTGTCAATATTATCACCTTAATTCATTTATTATTATTATTATTATTGAAAAGTTCTTGACTCTTTGCATTAAGATTTTGGTGATATAAAAATGGGTTTATTTTAAATATTTTCTTATTTTTACTGCTTTGGTACACAAAAAGAGAAGATCGTAGAAGAAAATAAAAGAACATAGCTTCTCTACAATAATTTGTGCAAAACTAGCAAAGAAAAGTAAAATGTTTATTCTTAATTTTTTAATGTACGAAAGAACTTAAATAAAACAAATTTTGACCTTAGCCAAACACGAGTTGTAAATTGCACTCAACAATAAAAATAGGAAATTTAATTAGTATTAAATCATCATGTATTAATCAGCACATGCTAATGTAGTTTTATAATAATAGAAAGAATGGACCAAAAAAAAAAAAAATGAGCCCAATAAAATGTATATAAGTTACCTAAGGTATATGATACAATTTAGAAGGTTTCAAGTTCTGTGTGACATTGAAATACTTCAACGTCCGAATCCACTTCTCTTGAGTCTTCAATAGGTGAACCGCGACGGTATCCGGCCATAGCTCGTGTGTACATCTTGTTGGAGGCTCGGGATAATTGTACATCGACCACTTAGCATTGTACCTATTCTTCCCACGACGACCATCTCGTAGCCACTCACCGAATATTTTGTCTTCCGGCCCTTCTAGATGACTCTTCGGGATATCTGAATCCTTAATCCATTCGACGATATCCCAAGAAACTAAGTAGCCCATACCGGACATGTAGTGCACGAATGGGTCCATACTTGGACACGGGATGACATATCCATAGTACAAATCTTCTCTAGGCAATGGGCGCAACGAGTCTACTAAACTTTGTAACCTAAAATATGCGTCATCGTCCCCTTTCATCACATAATGATACGGCGGATATGGTCCGTCGGAGGAGTTTAGCATCCCGGGCAAGCTCGAAAAGTAGGTATATGTTTTGCCCTTATTCATATTTTCTTGACAATTCATGATTATGATATCGTTGTACCGCATGATCTCTAGTGCGACCAAGACCGTTTGATCTTCCTTGGTGAGATTGCAAAACACGAATTTCACGTCGACTCGTCCCCTGACCGTAGGTTGTGTGCCGTAGATGAGCCTCAAGAAGTGTCTTTTATGATATTGATCGGGTAATGTCAAAATGCCAATAAGTATCCTTATGTCATCAGAAGAGGATGAATTTCCGGAAGTCAAATTTGCTAGGAGATTATTTTCTTCGGGTGAATTGAGGGGTGTGCGAGTGAAAGCACATTTTCCAAACTTCGATAGACTGTCAAATCGGATTTCATTGATAGATGCTAAAATGCAGAGGAATACGATGAAGAAGAAACAAGAAACGATGAATCTCCGGCCATCGTGTCTGTTCGTCTTCATTCTAATTTGTGAAGAGAACCCGTTCGTGTCTTGATCGTTTTCTTGAACACTGTGGTACCAGAAGCTACCTATGAGCAAGTCGAAAGAGGCTGGAAAAGTTGTGCTAAGGAATGAGAAAATGAAAAAAAGGGCTTATAGAAATGGAAATTGAAAAAGAATAGGATCATAATAAAATGTAAAGTTTCTTGAATTTGAAGTCTTTGGTTGGCGATTTCGTGCTATGGAATCTACAATTTGACTTTTCATCCATAAAGGAAGGCTCAATTGAAAGGAAAAAGCCAGTAAAATAAGAGAGGAAACTCTTTTTTAATTCATTGTCAACAAAGTACAATCGCTTAATAAGAAGAGACCATCTCATGATTAGTTTCACATAATGTAACGAGACTTTCTCCAAGTCTGATGTGACAAGAGAAAACCTCAAATGTCAAGTTGGCCTAATCTTATTGAATAAAAAATAGTTATCATATCAAATTAGCCTCTCATTGATAAAAAGACGTATCATGTAAGAAGGAACAACTATCCAATACAATAGTTTATCGTTTGAGTGTGATTAAGCCTAAAGTTAGATATATAGTAAATGGGTTTTCAATTTTGCACAAATATTGGTCATTGAGTCAAACTCGATCAAATTAGGTATTTTTGCATGAATGAAAAGAGAGTGGGTTTTGAATTACTTAGAGGGCACCGTACTTGAATTTGAAGAAATTGACTCGGAGAAAAGGCTTAATTATTTAATGGGATCCAAGAAGCACGTCGGCATTCAAGGAATAAACATGGAATAAATGATACATTTCAAAGCAAAGTTGATATACATATATAACAAATATGCATATATCTAGTCTGTGTATTTTCTGCAATGCAATATATTGGAAAATTGAGGATTGAAAGGTTAATTAGATATAAAGGTTGGAACAAATTTGCATTTTCTAACAATAACACCATCTCTCATATTTCACCAACTCCGATACAACTTATATATAATATATTATGACTTTTCAAATTTACTTTAATTTACTTCCTCCCTAATTTCAATTCAATATTTTAGGAGTAAAGTTAAAATAATTAACATTCCTACTTCATTGAAAAAAAAAAACCAACCAAGTCTAGATTATTTTTACATTCTAATTTTAAATCAGTTCAGTCTATGAAAATGAATATTTTTTAATTTTGTTTATTATTTATTTTATTTGATTTACATATTTTTTTAATTATAAGTCTAATTAACACTCATATTGTTCTCACAAAAAAAAAATACATATTGTGTAAATTAATAATAAGGATGATAGAATTTAATTAACGTATTTTCAGTGTTAGTTCATCTAAGTTTTGAAGGGGTAAATTTGACGAAAGGTCCCCAACTTTTCTAAAATGTATAAAAATTGTCCCTGGCCTTTTTTTTCGACGTTTGGAGTCTCCAAGCATTCAAAAATTCACATGAAATATCTTTTTGAATGATTCTCATCTAATTTTCCATTAAATTCTAATAAAAGAACAATTTTACCTTGATATCATTAAACTACATAAAGAGATGAATGCAAAAAGAGTTTAATAAAAGAAAAATACATCTTCTCCAACTAACCCGCCTTATATTTTCCACCTAACAATGGCCTCCATTTTCTTGCGGCAAAATGAGGCCTTCTCCATTTCCATTCCTTCGTTGCTAAATAAACAACTTTGAAGTTGGTTAATTTGAATGGGGGTTGAACTAAAAAAAGGGGAATTTCAGAAGGGTTAATTTCACAAATCGTCACAAACATTTGAAATAAGAATGGGCTAGATCCTCAACAGTTCAATAACTCGCACGACATGTCCCTTTTGATGGTTTCCATCCCTTTTTCCATTAAGTTTGTAGACAAATTACCATTTTATCCCTTATATTTTTATATTAAAAAATAAAAAGTTTAAAAACAAAAAAAATATATAAAAACTTTTAAAAAAATGAAAATGGGAGGACCCCACTTCTTTTGCCAGTACTGGCAGCGATTTGCTACCGGAAATGGCAGCAAAGTGCGGCCGGAAATGACAACAAGGCAAAACGGGGAGCAGCCATAAAGGGAGAGACTCTGCCATTTTACTGCAAGAAATGGGGCAGACCGGCAGCAATTTGTTGCTATTATTGTTGCTGGAAATGGCAGCTCAGCACAATGGGGTCCCCCCACCAATTATTTATTTTTTAAAAACTTTTATTCTTTAATTTAAAAATTTAAGGGATAAAATGGTAATTTGTCTAAAGACTTAACAGAAAAAAGGATGGAAACCGTCAAGAGGGACCTGTCGTGTGAGTTATTGAAAGGTTGGGGACCTAAGAGGTCAAAAAAAAATTAGAGACCAGCCGATTTTTAACTCAAAAGTTGAGAATGATTTGTCAAATTAACTCATTTAAAACATAGATTTGAAAGTTTGGTGTCTTTTGCGAAATTTACCCTTTTTGAAACTAGAGTACAATCATGATTCCTAAGACCAAATTGAATGTATAAAGATAACTATTCTCGTTTTATACAATCCCTTGTAATATTTAAAAAAAAAAGGGTACCACTTTAAGATATATGTATGTTAAATTGTTAATCCTTAATCTTTCCTATAGTAGTTATATAATTATCAAATTTCACTATATTTAAAAAAACTAATAAAAATTGTTGAAAATGTAATATGTATATATATATACATATATATATATCTCTGTGTGTACACACACTCCTTATATATTTTTATATATTTTACTTTAATTTTTCTTTTTTTTAACTAAAAAAATGTATAATAAATAGCGGGTATATAATAAGAAAATTAAGAAAATGGACTATAATTTAAGATGGAAAAAAATATTGGATTATATTTACTGGATCAAGAGAGTTATACCTAAGTTGAGTTAAAAGAGTTCACTTTTGAATGTCCATTTGCTCGGATGGTTTGGAAGGAAATGGGACTTTGGCATGTCGGTAAGAATTTTGTTTCTGGGGCTAATACAAAGGATGTCATATTTTACATCATGGAGAATGTCTTTTGCCATGTGGTTTGTATCATTTGCACAACTTGGTTTATTTGGCACGAGCAGAACAAAGCTTTGCATGGTTCATTTTCACGAGAGCCCAAAATTCTGGCTGGTCTCATTTTTTATTTTATTGCATGACATTCCATTGCTGTGACTTCAAACTCTGAAGATGTTAGGCGTCCTCATGTTTTTTGGAAGCCACCGGCAGAGGGATTCTTTAAACTTAATGTGGATGCCGCTTTTAAATTGGAAGATGGTTGTTTTGCTATTGGGATTGTTCTTTGTGATGCCTCTGGAGTGGCTCTTGGTGTTTTCGTAGCAAGATATTCTGACACTTTATCAGTCGAAGCCGCTGAAGCACGCGCATTGTTGGAGGGACTAAAATTTGCCATACAACATAATTTTCAAATTTAAGAAGTCGAGATGGATTGCATTGTTTTTGAGTTCGGCAATCCGTCATGATTTGTAGTTATTAATGAAAGTTTTTCCCTAAAAAAAAAGAAAAAAAAAATCTATTGGACCTCAGTGCTTACAAAACACCTATAGATAAGCAGTGCCAAACGCGCTGTTACAATTGTTCCAATAATATTATTCTTTCATACCTATTAATGCAACAATTAGTTACATGATGAATGACTACCTAATGTTTTGATGATAGCAAGAGTGAGAAGGACAAAACTATGAAGGCTTGTAGTTAAACCCTAGTAATTAAACACAGTTGATTAATTATATTTATTAAATTAGTTGAGCCATAACTTGAGTTAAAGGACAAAACAAAACTATGAAGGCACACTGAATGAGACCGATTGCCCATTTTCCCTATAAATTTTCATCAGGTTAATACCGTCCATCCCATAAAATAATATGACACTGTTTAAAATCATCTAATTCTAAACTATCCTTCTAATTGGGAATTCAGCATTCCATTGTCATTATCGGACTTCTCGTTATGTGTTTGATGAAGGGCTTGTTTTGCAACCAATTATTATTAGGTTTTGATCACAAATTTTTATATTGGTGTTAACTGTTATATATCAAATTTCAAATATGTGAGACAACACAAAAAGTTGCACAATTCATTTGGTGTTTATGTAATTTAAAACAAGGCTTTTTTATGTAGGGGGGAAAAAGTTTAACAGGGCTTCATTAATATTTAATGCTGACATGGTCCGAAATTTAAATTTAAATATAACAATATTTTAATTAATTAAATTAAATTAAATTATTGGCAAGCAATAAGCACTTAAATAATACAATTCAAGTGTACCATCTTCTTTCTCATTTCGAGGAAATGGTGAGGAAGGAAAAGGAAACAACAGAGGGATCCGAACGTGAGCTGCTATACCGAATCCCCCGCTAGCCATCGGGGACCGAGAGGTAAGGCCATGATATGCAGGGGAAAATATCACTCATTCTTCCATTGGGGACAGGTGCACGAACGACAACTCGAAGGGTGTTCTCCGCGCCTATGCTTAACACGGCTCCCTTGATAGTAGCAGACATTTCTTTGGTGCCTCACTTTCGTCATTCTCCTACTCTACCTTAAGTCTTGTTGCGCGCGCTGTCGTAGTTGGTGAATTTCGGAGTCTGATGGAAGTAGGTCTGGAATTAAATATAACAATATTTTAATTAATTAAATTAAATTAAATTAAATTATTATTATAACTGATTGTCAGGCTTGACATCTTTGGTCAACTTTTGAAACTTTTGTACCAAGTTTTACAAAATTGCTCGATTAATTCAAGATCTAAGGTTAATCCCCCCGACCTCCTTGTGAATTTTCAAAATATAATAATAATAATAATAATAATAATAATAATAATAATGTAATAGAGAGAATATTCCGTCATTTCGATGTGGACTAGGTCAACAAGCTTTTGGAGTCCACCTATGGGTCCCTATTTCTTTGGATCCTTAATATTGTAAGCTTTGCAACAAACTCATTTTCTTTTTCTCTAAAATATTAATTAATACTACATTTTCCTTTTCAAAAAATAAAAGTCTAATTTTTTGGCCCAAATAATACATTTTTTTTTGGGTAAATAACCAGCAATATTGTCAAAGAATTTTCATAACAATCTTATTACATTCTCCCGCAGCATTATTATTATGCTCTATATAGTTAGAAAAAGGAAAAGAAAATCCACTCAAATAGAGAGTTAGCTGGATGACTTCGTAGTTTTCAATTATTATTATTATTATAGAAATATATTAAAAATGTTAGATTTTATATCATGTTGACTGTTACAACTTACGACGTTGGAATTATAATATATGAGGGCGGAATGAACCTAATCATTATGGGAGAAAAGAAACTATACCTTTTCCAAAAGTTTCAAGAACATTATCTTAAATTATTCCAAGATATGACCTACTCCACAAAGCGCGTTTGGCTAACTGTCAAGTTTTAAGGCTGCTAATTAATTTTCTCTATTTTTCTTTTTTCATCATTGAGTTTTAGAATTTAATTGCGTTGAGAAATTTGATGAGGTGCAAATTGAATATATTACAATTATATTAGACGTATATTAATTGAAAATGTTTTAGCACGAGACAATTGTGTAATACCAACCGCTGATATAATTTGAATAAAGTGTAGTGATGTGCTAATATTATGTAATATATCAATCTATCTAGTACTGTTTTAATACCGGAGGTTTGATACTTAAACATTCCTAGTATGTTGTTAGATATATGGCAAAATATCTGAATCTGACCCAATTTGATGGAAACATCTGGGGAAAAAATCACATCCCCTCCGTTTTCGGTAATTAAAAATATAAGCAAAACAAATCTAAAAAATTAAATGTTGTAAATTAATACCGAAAATATTTACCCAAAAAAAAAAGCAAGATAGGACAACGAACGGGATACAAAGCCATATAGCCTCGTGCCAAATTAGGTTGGCAATTTTATTTTTGTGGGGGAGATAAGGAAGACCTAACGAGGTTTCCCAAACTCGCCAATTTCAATTGTCATCCTTGCTTTTTGAAAAGTTTTGGTGACAACCTGGATAATTTTAAACTTCATAAGTACCAGGAAGTTAGCAAAATTGCAATATTTAATTTTAACCCCACACAAGTGCCAAGTACTTCCAACTGAAAGTTAGTTAATGATTTTTAAACTCAGCCAAACATGTTCTACTTGAAAAACAAAGAATTGATCAAACGTCCGCCACGAAATAAAAGCGTGTAGCTGTCAATCGTTATCTAACACGGTACAAGTTCTTCGGTTTCTCACGTTTACTCCATTTCCCCCTTCCCAGCAACTTCTTATTTTCCCCGGCATATATATATATATATATATTGCTAGCCCTCAAGCTTCAGAACTTGTAAGGCCCCACTCAAAATCTACTCTTTGCAGATCAAATTTTGATTCTTTTTAACGTTATAGAATGGATAAGGAAAGAGCGTGGCCATTGATCGGCCGGCTGAAGATGGCGGTGAAGAAGATAAAGTTCATACTGAATTTAAACGTGAATAGATGGAAGCTGGTGGCGATGATCGGGCGGACGTC